>JAHSUH010003133.1:0-12999 GCA_025388415.1 Cynanchum wilfordii | reverse complement strand
CTAACTTTTCATAATCCTAATAGAATAATAATAAATAAATAAAAATCCTAATTAAAATAGGAGATAATTATCTCTCTCTAATAATTAATAAAATAATAAAGATAAGATAATTTGAATATATCTTTAAATATCTTAAGAATTGCTGATAGTCATCCATTCAAATTTTAATTCTTCCTCTAAAAGACGTCTTCGTAATAATTGATGACTAAGAATAAGTCTTTTAGCCAAATTCTGCTTAATCTTTGACTTTCCATCACTATCATCAAAACAAACATAAATGCAAATTTTGAAAGAAGATATAAATTTTGGAAAAATATTTGAATTTTGAAAAATAAAAAAATTGAATTTTGAAAAGAAATGTGAATTTTGGAAGAAAATATAAATTTAAAAGATATAAATTTTTGGAAAAAAGATATAAATTTTAAAAAAAAAAAGTAGAAAGAAGAAGAAGAGAGAGAAGAAGAAAGAAATTTTTTTTTTAAAAAAAACACTGTAGCGGGCAAAAATGACCCTTCCTAGCACAATGAAAAATGGACTTGACAGAAAAATTATTGACCTAACGGTCAAACTGGATGGTAGGGTTTTAGAATTACACGATTGTCGTCAAATCGGCCAAGATTAATTCAATTAAATTAATGAGCAGTTTAGGGTGTTCACCGAGTCGTTTCCCTAAGAAACCTAATCGAAATCAATTAATAAGAGAATAAAACAATAAAAGAGGGATTTTTAGATTGGGAAATTGTAGAAAACAATTAACTAATAAGAAAAACGCAAGTATCGGATTTAAATATTTCAGTCCTAGGGTAATGATTCAATCCAAGTTCTTCCTCGTTCCTTAATGAATTTCCGAATTAATAAACCAATTCCTTGATTGAATACTAAATGGGATCCCTAATTAGCATTCGTATCACCTACTAACAATCAGCTAGAATTCGATTAAACAACAAAAGGATATCATAGACGATCGCCCAATCAATCAATCCAAGTTTAATCTAAGAACCGTGATAATATCAAGGCAATTCGTCAATCAACAAAATTGTCCAAAATTGAAATCAATTGCAAATATTAAAATCTCAACTTAATCCAATTAACAATCATCAAAAGAATCAAGTAAAAACACCTCTTCAATATTTAGTCAATCGATCTAAAAATTGAATTGTTAAAGTATTGAATTTAAAATTGGAAATTAGCTTAGAACCCGGAATTTGTGTAGATCATGAACTCGGAACTTGTCTTGAAATCATTCCCCGGACTGAATCGAAGCTTAGGCGGCCATCGCGGTCTCCATCTCTCTTCTCTTTCTAAATCTTCAAAACTTCGTTTTGAAAAGAATGTATAGTAGTCCTATTTATAAAGGTTTTCCTAACTTCTCAGAATTCTAATAGAATAATAATTTCTTACTAACTTTTCATAATCCTAATAGAATAATAATAAATAAATAAAAATCCTAATTAAAATAGGAGATAATTATCTCTCTCTAATAATTAATAAAATAATAAAGATAAGATAATTTGAATATATCTTTAAATATCTTAAGAATTGCTGATAGTCATCCATTCAAATTTTAATTCTTCCTCTAAAAGACGTCTTCGTAATAATTGATGACTAAGAATAAGTCTTTTAGCCAAATTCTGCTTAATCTTTGACTTTCCATCACTATCATCAAAACAAACATAAATTCCACAAATTAGCTCGATATCTAATCAAAATGTAAGGGAATTAAATATAATAATTATGAAAATTTATGACTTATCACCGGACGGAAGTGCTAGATCCGGACGTTTTGAAAGTTTGAGTGTCGCTAGGGCGACAAAAAAAGTTTAGGTATTAAACTTAGATTCTGGAATTTAAAAAATGTTAATTAAATACTTTACCCTAAAAAAAATATCAGATAAATAAATATATATATATATATCTTCTACTTACTTAATACTTATTAAAAGATTTTTACTTAATAAATATCATATAAATAAATAAATATATGTATATATATCTTCTAAGATTACAATAGCTCATGTTTTTAATACCTAACTTTTAATTTTTTTATTTATTATTTAATTTTTTAATCTTTTATGATATTAATAATTTTATTTTTTTATTCTGATTATTTTTTTAAAAATATCTCTAATTTGATATTTAATAGACCTTATCAATTTTTAGTAAATCTCATTTTTTTCATTAAAAAAAAAAATCTCATTTTTTTAAAAATAATTTATTTATAACTTTTTAAAAATGATGGTGGAAGAAGTTGTAAAATAATCAGAATTGATTATTTAAATTATAATTAATTATAAGCATTCTTATGTTGATTTTAGGGATATGTATATTTTTTTTATTTTTTTAGTTACAAGTAATATTTTTAATTATTTGCTCTCAAATTATTTATTTTTTTTCAATTTTTATATAGGGTTTTAAACTATCATATATCTATAGAACTATTGAATAAATTTATAATACTAATTTAATAGTTAGTATAAGTGTATCTAATCTATTATTCTTTATATTATATAGTGTACTTAATAATTAGTATATTTTATAACTTAAATCTTATCATTTACTAACTTTTCATCTTCGATCTTTTTTTGTAAAAAAACTTTATAAAAATAAATCATCTTTCTAACTTATTTAAAGAGAGAATGAGTATTTTTTTTAATAATTTTTTCCCCTCTCTCTTCTATTTCTCACTTAGTTAAGAAAAATTGGAAAAACATATGAAAGAAATTCAAGTTCTATCTTTTACATTATTCAACATTTTCATTATTTCGATTTTTATAGTTATGTATTTTTTTTCTTTCTTATTATTGCTTTCATTCTTTTGTTTTTGTTTTCTGTTTTTTTAGTTTGAACTTCAATATAAAAAATGACGATTTTTTATCTCCTTTTTATAGTTTGATTATATATATATATATATATATATATATAAATATATATTGAAAATTTGAACTTTTTTGGGGTAATTTTTTTCAATTATAGAAATTATATTCACTCCACATTTTCGGCGGAGTGTTTTTTAGTATATATATATATTATAAAATAATATATGAAAACCACTAAATTTTAAATTAGTTTTTTTAATAAGGTTAATATAGGTGAAAGGTAAACGAATTATTAGGAAGGAATTCAATAATTATGTATTCATTATTGTTATTATTATTTTAAAATATCATTTCATATTTTAAGATTTAATTTTTTCATTATATAAATATTTAATAAATAAATATCTAAATAAAAATTATAATATTTTAAATATTAATATTAATAATATAATTAATATTTTTATTTTAATATATATTTTTTATTTTTAATATTGAAAATTTTAAATTAACAATTTATCGCTATCAATAAATAAAAAACTAGATACTAGATAATTTCGTACCTAGGTGGCGAAATGCTCATCTAGTATATATATAAGATTACAACTTTTCTAATAACATTAGTTTGTAATTTTGTTAAACTTATTAAATTTTATGGTCTTTTTTTTCTTATTTTACTTTTTATTTATTTTTTAATGATTCAGAATAGCATAATGGCATTTTTTGTAATTTTTTTTTAACTTTTAAAATTTTATTGTCATTTCATTTACATATGTTATTATTTCATATATATATATATATATTTCAAATATATTTTTATAATTTTACAATTATTTATATTAAAATTAATTATTATTATTGTTTATGAATTTTATATTAAAACTATTGTACTATTTATATTTTAAAATTATATATAATTTTTTTTATTAAATATAATAAATTTTATATCGTCCGATACGATGACCGAGTCAACAAATACTGATATGGATCGGTGGCTTCCGAGATGGTGATCGAAACCGATACTTTGAACAATGGTGGAGAGACAGGAAAAAAGAGTGAGCTATCAAATCACCACCTTCCAAATAGATTCAAGACTACATGACAAAAACACTGTTTTTGAAAACATATTATGGTTGATAACGTTATACTAAACCAGGCATTAAAATAGAGAGAAAAAAGAGGGGAGAAACAAAGAAAAGAGGAAACAACCCAAAATCGAAAGCTTTAAATCACCATCTTCTAAATAGATTCAACACTATATGGTAAACACTCACTTTAAAACACATAAAAGTTGCTAACAGTGTAGAACTAAAATAGAACTAAACCAAGAAAATAGGAAACAACATAAAATTGAAAGCTATCAAAATTCAACACTTTATGTAAGAGCTCGATAAAGAAAATTGCTTCTACACAAATTACATTACTAAGAAATAATAATTATAGAAACTAGAATTAATATCTTTATATAAGTAAATATATTGAAATTTTAATCTGCTTAACCATAGGAGAGCATTATCTTGTATACTAAAAATTAAACTATTAAAACCTCCCAGCTAAATAGGGTGTGTTACCGTATCAAAGCCAAAAAAGATATTCAGTAAGTGGTAGATATCTTATATTTATTTTGTTGATTGAATTAAGTTGTGATTTTATTATTTGTGATTGATTTCAATTTTGGACAATTTTGTTGATTGGCGAATTGCTTTGATATTATCACGGTTCTTAGATTAAACTTGGATTGATTGATTGGACGATCGTCTATGATATCCTTTTGTTGTTTAATCGAATTCTAGCTGTTTGTTAGTAGGTGATACGAATGTTAATTAGGGATCTCATTTAGTATTCAATCAAGGAATTGGTTTATTAATTCAGAAATTTATTAAGGAACGAGGAAGAACTTGAATTGAATCATTCCCCTGGACTGAAATTTTAAATCTGATATTTGTATACTTTTTATTAATTAATTGTTTTCTACAATTCCCCAATCTAAAAATCTCTTTTTTTATTTTCTTTTATTCTCTTATTAATTGATTTCGATTAGGTTTCTTAGGGAAACGACTTGGTGAACATCCTAAACTGCTCATTGAATTAATTGAATTAATCTTAACCGATTTAACAACAATCATGTAATTCTAAAACCCTACCACTTAACCATAGGAGAGCATTATCTTGTATACTAAAAACTAAACTATTAAAACCTCCCAGCTAAATAGGGTGTGTTACCGTATCAAAGCCAGAAAAGATATTCAGAAAGGTTCAAGCACCTTGGAAACTGGCTCCATTATTCTTCCTTTGTGTTATTATATTATTAACAAAACTAAGTCTTTTTTTTTCATTTTTTAATTTCTAGTAGATTTTTGCATCAAAACTGTTTTCTTTAAATATGATCATTTATAATTATGAATAACACAACTATCAATTTAATTGCTTCATCTGCTTAATAAAATTATTAAATTATTTATTTCAAGAACATAAATATAAGTCTAAAATTAAAATTACAAAAACTGAAAAAAAAGTAAGAATCTTATGTTATTCACATGTTGAGGGTTTTGTTTTTTTTACTTATTATTGACTAGTCATTTCATGTCATATTGAATTTTTTTTTTTAAAAAAAAATCATCAAATATATAAAAGATTTTTTATTTAAATAAAATATTTTTTATGTCAATATATAATATAAATTTATTAAATTACTTAATTTAAAAATATAAAAAAATTTTAAATTAAAACTATTTGAATATATAAACAAGAGTAAAAAAAAATTTACATAAATACATAAAATATTATTTTAATATTATAATATATTATAATTTCATTTGATTTTTAAATAAATTTGTTACATATAATATAAATATAATAATAATTAATAATAAATATAATCTATATTATGAAATTTTTTAAAAAAATGTTTATAAATTACTATTATTAGAAAATTATAAAATTAAAATTTATAAATAAATTTAAAAGAAAAAAATAGGAAAGTAGACTTTAAATATTATATTAAAAAATTAGCTTTTATTTTGACAAATTAGAGACTGAATATTTTATTAAAAAATATAAATTTCTACTTTGGCAAAGTAGATGCTTAATATTTTATTAAAAAAAATAAGTCTCTATTTTGTTAAAGTAGATATACCATATTTTGAAAATATAATAAAAAACAACTATATTTTGGGATGAATCCCAAAATTTGCTATATTTTGGGAATAAACCCTAAGTAATTGCCCGATAACTCATCCATCATGGTGGTTCTTGACCGCCGTGTTCATCTCGGACATTTTTTCTTTTTCTTATTAGTATTACTATTATTATTATTTTCGACCTTTTTAGAGAAATTTTTTTACATTTATTGTCAGCTGAAAATCTTTTATTATTAGGACACGCTGAATAGAGTCTTTTCCCAAAATAAAAACTTGGTCATTTTTACAGTAAAAAATTTTATGACTCGTACAAAGAATGAGTCCTAGCATTCTATGACTCGTACAAAGAATGAGTCCTAACATTATATGACTCATATAGAGAATGAGTTCTAACATTCTTCTCTACCCAAAATAAAAACTTGGTCATTTTTTTACAGTAAAGAATTTTATGACTTGTACAAAGAATGAAATTCTTTACAATAGCTGGTTGAAATTCCTTGAGCAGATCTTGAGAGAACAAATTTGAGTAATTTTGGAGAGAAATTTAAATGAAATTGAAGTTCATTTTTAAAGATATTATATATATATATATATATATATATATATATAAAAAGGAAAAAAAAAAAAAGAAGGAAAACGGCGTGAATGGGACAAAAGAAGAGGAGAGAGGAGGTGAAAGAGAAAAGGAGGAGAAAGAAAATTCTTTACAATAGGTGGTTGAAATTCCTTGAGCAGATTTTGAGAGAACAAATTTGAATAATTTTAGAGAGAAATTTAAGTGAAATTGAAGTTCATTTGAGTTTAAAGGGGATATGAAATTAATATATATATATATATATATATAGATATATATATATAGAAAAGGGAAAAAGAAAAAAAAAGAAGGAAAACCGCGTGAAATGGAGACAAAAAGAAGAGGAGAGAGAAGGAGGTGAAGGAGAAAAGGAGGAGAGAGAAAATTTTTTTTGTCATTGAGATTCGGAATAACTCATTTTGTGAATGAGTCAAAGCTAGATTGAAAAATAGTTTCAAAAATATGGCTAAACACGTAGTGATTTATAAAAGTTGGGTCATTTTTGGAAAAAAACTCCGCTAAATACTATATTAATTATAATTTTTTTTTTCTAAAAAATCTTTTTTTAATTTTTTTTATGCACCTCAAATTCGTGTGGATTTTTATAATAAAGAAAAAAAAAATGCCCTTCCATTCTACCAAATGCCACATTATAAATGTGGATTGATTTGATTCCACTTTTGCATCTTAAATTATGTTTATGATTAGTTGTGGGCTCACCTAAAAGTCAATGTAAATTTATTCAACACATAAATATTTATTTTATAATTTATTATTATTCTATATTTAAAATTATAATTTTAATTAATTTAACTTCAATTTGAATTACCGTCTATCAAATTTTAACTCTCAATTAAGAGAAGAGTTTTCATTTTTATTATTAAGAAGAATGTTTCATTTAAACTCTAACAAAATACTTATAATAAATATCAAACTTGGGACATTTATCTAATTTCTAATATAAAAATTGTCATAAAAGAAAATTTCTACTTAAAGCTTTATATTTACTCCAATATTTGATTTGATTTATTATTTTTTCGTAATTTATAATATATATATATATATATATATAATTAAAAGAATAATTGAAAACCTATGACATCCCCATTATTTATTTTCTTTAATTAGCTAAATGGATTTATGCTTATAAATCATTAGGGGAAGGAGTAATTGGATCTATTTGTAATACTCCGTCTCACATCGAAAAGATAAGTGAATGTGTAATAGTATATAAGATAGGACCTAGGTATTCATAGTCAACTCGGGATATCCCTTTAGTACAGTGAGGACAACATCAAGTAGTTGATTGTGAGTGTTGTCACGCCCATAGTCACGACATGGGCTTGCGAGTCTAGGTCTTTGACCCTTGCTATCAAAGGGGGTAGCTAACTCGAACTATGGGAATCGAACCCGTGAGTTGGTTCTTGTGGAGGTCGAGATTTTCCAAATTCTTCATATTTCCCAATTCTCTTGGAATCGAACCCGTGAGTTGGTTCTCATAGAGGTAGAAACTTCCAAATTCTCCAAATTCCCTATTGAAGAAGGAATTTCGCCACTGAGGTTGTTATAACTCATATCCAAATAAGTTAGTAGCCTTAAATTTCCCAATGAAGAAGGAATTCTGCCACTGAGGTTGTTACCTCTCGGATACAAATCAGTTAGTAGCTTCAAATTTTCCAATGAAGAAGGAATTCCGCCACCGAGGTTGTTAACACTCACACTCAAAGAAGTTAGTAGCGTTAAATTTCCCAATGAAGAAGGAATTTCGCCACTAAGGTTGTTACTACTAAGACTCAAAGTGGTTAGTAGCTTCAAATTTCCCAATGAAGAAGGAATTCCGCCACTAAGGTTGTTACCATTCAAATCCAAATCAGTTAGTAGCTTCAAATTTCCCAATGAAGAAGGAATTCCGCCACTAAGGTTGTTACCACTCAGATCCAAATAAGTAAGTAGCTTCAAATTTCCCAATGAAGAAGTAATTCCACCACTAAGGTTGTTACCACTCATATACAAATCAGTTAGTAGCTTCAAATTTCCCAATGAAGAAGGAATTTCGCCACTAAGGTTGTTACCACTCAGATCCAAATAAGTTAGTAGCTTCAAATTTCCCAATGAAGAAGGAATTCCGCCACTAAGGTTGTTACCACTCAGATCCAAATCAGTTGGTAGCTTCAAATTTCCCAATGAAGAAGGAATTTCGCCACCGAGGTTGTTAACACTCGGATACAAAGCGGTTAGTAGCTTCAAATTTCCCAATGAAGAAGGAATTCCGCCACTGAGGTTGTTATAACTAAGATACAAATCGGTTAGTAGCTTCAAATATTCCAATGAAGAAGGAATTTCGCCACTAAGGTTGTTATCACTTAGATCCAAATAAGTTAGTAGCTTCAAATTTCCCAATGAAGAAGGAATTCTGTCACCGAGGTTGTTAGCACGTAGATCCAAATCAGTTAGTAGCGTTAAATTTCCCAATGAAGAAGGAATTCCGCTATTGAAGTTGTTATAACTCAGAAACAAATACGTTAGTAGCTTCAAATTTCCCAATTCTCTTGGAATCCTTCCCGTAATTCGATTTATGGACAAATTAAGATAAACGAAGTTGGAGAGTTTGGATACTTGAGGTGGAATGGTGCCAGAGAAATCATTCATACTGAGGTCAAGATATTCAAGATTTTTCAGGGATGAAAATGGGAAATCGTAAAGTGTACCGCTAATACTTGAATTAGTGAGATTCAACCGGTTGACAAGTGACAATACCACCGCGGAAGCTAATGCAAGAAACACCGTACTAAGAACATGGACTGGAAAGAATAGATGAATTTGCAGAATGATTGGAATTTGAAGGTGGTTGTTGAAGACTCCATGAATTCGGGAGGGGAATGGTAAAATTCTTGAAACTGGCTTTCCATTTCAAGAGGGCTTTAGCTTCATCATGTATTGAAGAATCTGAAGATCCTTGCAACGGGAAAAGTGAAATAATAATTAAAATTGCATAAAGAAATGATGGAAGACAATTTTTATAAGAACCCATGAACTCCATTTTTTTTTTCTTCTTTAATGATGTTTGGTCAATTTGGGAAGTGGTTGTTATTTATAATAGGATTGAAACCATTATCTAAGGCTGGACTTGGACTTCCTCTGGCTGTGGGACTATAGAAAGTCTTGGTCTTCTTGTCTCCTAGCTATTAAAAGAAAACAAAGAAATAAAATAATTGAGGTTTTCGAGGATGACAGAAACATGAGGATGCGTTTACTTACTATAGTCAAGATCTTTGTAAGCCTCTAAAACCTTGAATTTAGCTTAAGTTAACTTACAACTTAACTCTAAAGACTTTATTTTTTGACGATGAAATATTTTGTTTTAAGAATAGATATAACTAAGTTTCAAAAAAGAAAAAGAAAAATATATGTAATTAAAAAAATCGAATCGAATTTAGATTAATTAGAACAATCATATTCAATAACTATTCTAAAAACAAACGATCTAAATTTTAAGGGGCTTTGGTTACACATTTTTCCTGGAGCAATACTCTCTCACCCAACGAAGGAACAGAAATTGGCACATCAAGATTAATTATTGACAGGGCATCCCCATTATACCATACGCCGAAGTTTTATGTGAGGTATGACACATTGTTGTCATTACAGTTGTTTTTTCAAATTGATTCGTTAATTCTCCCAATTTCAATGCTTCTACAATAATCTTAGTAAATTTCAGCTTCGGTATGACCTGCCACAGCTGTACAAGTTTCACAAGCGCAAAGAGGTTGATATTGCTTTGGATCTACGGCGGTTTGTTCCCCAAAAGAACCTCATTAGCCCGTCTCCCTCTCTTGGAGGGAAATTAATGCTTCCAAAGAATAATATTACAAAAATTCCTCTTTTCTTTATTCTATTGTTCTTCTTCTTTTTTTTTTTATATATTTTTACCATTTTTTTTAATTAACTAAATAATACAAACTCTTCAATTTTTAAGTTTTTTTATAGAATCCTTTAACAAGACGCTATTTTTCTCTAATAAAAAAAGTTTGAAACTTTAAAAATTAAAAAATATTTAGAACTAAACTTACTAAAATTAAATTTATTTAGAACTAAACTCTTCAATTATTCTAATTGTTATTTATAATGGGATTGAAACCATTATCTAAGGCTGGACTTGGACTTCCTCTGGCTCTGAGACTATAGAAAGTCTTGGATTTGATTCTTTTCTTAAAACTTTTTCCCCCACTTTCCAATTAAAATACTCTTTTTCCTTCCCAACCATTTTTTTATTTTAATGCAACATTAAGGTGGTTATAGGAGGAAGAGGGTCGTTTTACACAATGTTTTCTTTTCCATTTTCACCTACTGCTTCGTGCATAACCGGGGGGGGGTGACCTGCTCTGAGAGTTTACTTATTGCCAGAGACCTTAAAGAAAAATCTTACCGTATGGAAAAAGATATTATTAGGTATATTCCATAAATAAAAGAAAAAGAATTTAAAAAAAAAAAATCTCCTTATACCTATTTTTCCATATGCAAGCTTCGAACTCGAGAACTTTGCGTATGGAAAACCAAACTCTTTCCACACGGACTAACAAGTGTCGATTGCCATGTTATAATGGTTGATTGATTTGTTACCACTTTTGCATCTTAAATTAATTTATATTTATGTATAAAATTTATTAAAAACAATTTGATAAATCAATGAAAAAAAATATATTATAAGATAGAAATCTCACACCTAATATATATAATTACGAGAATAATTGATAACATACCTTATTATCTTCTCCACTCTTTGATTTAATTCATTTTTTTTTTTTAAAAAAAAAGCAAAATTTGTGAAAAACATAGTGGAAGTTCCGCCGGTGCCGACATCGTCATCTTCTCACCGCCAGTGCGGGACACATGTTTTCAAGTATATTAGAGGGTCTTTACAGAGATTCTTGGATTCGAAATGGGTCAATTTCGCCACCAAGAAATTGAAGATAAGAAATTCTTTGGGCTGTTGTTTCAAGATACGGAAGGCGTGAAGCTTTCCAATAAGGAAGAAGAAGTCGGCACCAGCGGAACTTCCATTCTGTTTTTCACAAATTTTGTGTTTTTTTTTTTAAAAAAGTTAATTGACATTTTAACCCTTAAGAAAATTATTTTTATTAAATATAAACGTTGACTAACCGTTGACCAAAAAATTAACAAAAAGATGAAATTAGCCAAAATTATAAAGATAAGGGATGAAATTATCCAAAACTTTTAAAAAGGGATAAAATCGCAAAAAATTTATAAGTTAAGGGATGAATATGGCCATTTTTTTTTAAAATGTGAATTGACATTTTTTCTCTTGAGAAAAATGATTTTTATTAAATATAACCGTTGACTACCGGTGGAACCAAAAAAAATTAACGAAAGGATGAAATTGGCCAAAATTATAAAGATAATAATGAAAATTTCCAAAAGAATTGAAAAAGGATGAAATCGCAAAAAAATTATAAGTTAATGGACGAATTTGGTCAATTTGCTTTATTTTCTTTAATAAGCTAAATGGATGTATTCTTATAAACCATTAAGGAAAGGAGTAATTGGATTTATTATTATTTTAGCATATTTTAAATTTATTGTTATATTTGAGAAAAAGACATTAACAAATAGTTTGTAAATTTGACTTAAAAGTGTCTTTTTATAGTTTAGAATTCATCTAAGACATTTTGCACCATTCCCCAAGAAATAAATTTATTATTGATGCAATTATTGTTGTTGTTTTATTTTTTTTTAAATTTTTTAATTTTTATTTATTTATTTTGCATCAAAACCCTAGATAAACTAGGAATATAAAACAATAAATAAGTCTAGAACGCATAAGATATCTCAATGAATATTCACATAATAAATAAATTTATAATATTTTTTGATATTTTTTGCCATTTCCTTAGTTTTTATAATTAAATAATATATATTTTAAATATTGCAATATTTGTATAAAATTTATAAAAAAATATACTATAGATTGAAAAAAATAAATATAATATAAATATCCCACACCTAAATGCAGATGTTCACCTAATATATATATATATATATATATATATATATATATATATATATATTTATTGCAGTAATAATTGATTACATACCTTATTACGTTCTCCAATTTAATTAATATGAAATCACCATTAAAGTGAACCCTTGCCATAAAGTGATTTGGCCGAAAATTAGGGGACATGCTTACAAGCAATAGAGTGTGAGATGGCCTAAATTTAGGATTTAGGCCGTTGAATATCTAAGTTAAGAGAAAAAAAATGAAAGATAAGGAAAATATATATATATACTAGTTAGAGCATCCTCTTGGTGTAGAATTATATAATTTTTTATTTTTTATTTGTGATAAATTATTGATTTAAAATTTTTAAACATTAAAAATACGTTTATTTAAATAAATTCATAAATTTTATTATATATATATATTATATATATGTAATTGTATTTATCAAAT
>JAHSUH010003130.1:0-11846 GCA_025388415.1 Cynanchum wilfordii | reverse complement strand
TTCTCCTTTTCTTTAAGATTTCTACATTTCATTTTCTTTCTTAGTTGTGATTTCAGTGTCATTAGAATCTTATTTTACTACATTTCATGAAAGTTGGGAATTTATTAGTTTTTCTTAATTTATAAATTCCCGGGAGGATATTGTTTTTTATTTCCATTATGAGTTTATTTTCTCTTGCGTTTTCAATTAGTTTCTTTTTCAATTTATGCTATGAAACTTAGATTTGCATCTAGTTGAGTATGTAATTGGAATAATTAATTAATTGACAGTTGTTAATGAGACCCCACCATAGGAGATTTAATGAATTGTCGGATTAGGTGTAATAACTTGTGGCCACCATACTTAGGTTAGACAGCCTAATAATCTCGAGTTCATAATCAATGCAAATCTTAAGATTATGTTGTTAAATTGACGCTTTAATAACTAATCTAAAAAGGTTTAGGATTACATGCAACCAACATATTGAGGTAATCACATTAGATAACTTGGGTACGGTAGTAAGATGAATTAGATTCATAATTGTCTTAGATCCACTTAAGTAATTATCGAATATAGGTCAACCCAATTGATTCAAGAATTTAATTAGATTCTAATCTACTTTACTTGTCATTTCAATTCCTAGATTATAGAAATACATTCTCAATGAATTGAATTGAACTTAAGGACTAATTTATCATAACTAAGCCTTATCATAATTGATAACTACTATTAAGCCGTAACCAACGTTCTTGGGACAATACGATAATATAAATGTAAAATCGTTAGTACTACCACGTTACTATCTGCATCGATAGGTACTCTGCCTTAGCTTTTGGTTAATTAAGTGACAACCTACTTGCTCCTAATTGCTACACTTAAGTTAATCTTAATCATAATCTATGCATTTTATATAGTAACCAAACACCACATCATATTTTTGGCACCATTGTCGGGGACCACACATAGTAAATTCATAAAATTTTTAAAATTCTACGCAAAATTTTAAGAACTTTATGAATTGGTAACGGTAATGGTTTATCTTTTATGGCATAACTTGATTTTAGGAATTAGACCCTATTTTTCCTAAGTATAAGATTTCCTTAATTTATTAATTTTAGACATTATCTAGAATATTACATGAAGGTTATCTATGTTTTAGAAAATTTATTCTAAAAACAATACTAGGAAAATTTCTAGATAAGTATCTTGAGGTGCTAAATTCAGAACGAAAATTCGTGAGGTGTTAAACTTGAATTTTAAACTCTAACAGGTGTCATTAGGATACATCTCAATAAAAATAAAGAATTAGAAAGTGAAGATAATTAAATAAAAAACACAAACTTCTACTAGAAATCTCTCAATTGTTACTAATAACTATTAGGTAAACCATTTTTTATTTGATAATTTTTAATTTATTAAAATTGAAGAGATGAAATTATTATTATAAAACTATAAATTTAAGTTAAAAGTAATTAATAAAATAATAACTTGAAATCAGATGCAAGATAGAATAAGTAATAACCTATTGATCCATTAAACGAGTAAGTAAGAAGGAAACTAATTAACGGGAAAAAAAGAAGAAGTCATATTTAAAATATTAGGTTGAAAAGAACAACAAACAGCTGCAGTAACGCATCCAAAAACAAAAAACTAAAAACACTTACATATAGTAATGTACTTATTATTATTATAGAAGTATGGAACATCCAAAAACAGAAAACAAAGGTTGGAACTATAATATATATATATATATATATATATAAGTCATGATATATATGATCATGATTTGTTCACTTTCCTTCCCTTCTCTTCTGGTTGATCACTCTGGGGTGGGAAAATAGTCGGATCCTGGCCAACTAAAAGATCTTTCGTAGTTTGCCCAATTTCAACTATAGTTTCGCCAATGGCTTGCAAAACACCAGCACCCCTTTCTCCTTCTCCTTGTTCTGTTTTCCCTCCTCCTCTTGAAATTTCTTCTCGAAAGAACCCTACTCCTGTTGCTGGTTTTGTTTCTCTTGACTCCACCTTGATGAACTCTTCTGCCTAAATCAACCACCAACATATGATATCCGTTATCAACAAGGACAATAAAAACCCTTTTTTTTTAATATTTCCTGGTTTTCGTTTCTATTTTAGTAACATATATAGGCAACATTCATGAATGCGTTATATAAAATAATCCGTCACGAAGGATAATTAACTAAGTTACCTGCGGCGGAGCTGATTTCTTCTGCTCCCAATCTCTCTGGGCTTCTGCTTTCTTCCTAGCCGCGTACTCCGCAGCGCTTTCTTCAGCCGACACTATGGTGTCCTTCACCCCAGCCAATTTATCCCCTGCATAGTGCGCCGCGCTCTGTCCAGCACCAGCCACCATATCTTTAGCCGCCACTGCTTTATCCCCAGCGAAACCTGCCACTCCCGAAGCTACATTGGCCATTGTTTTAGTAGCCTCCGCAGCCATTTCAGCAGTGTAATGTGCTGTTCCCCAAGCGGCTACGGTAGCCATATCCTTGGCTCCTACCGCCACTTTAGATGCGTAACCAGCGGCAGTTTTACCTGTTTCAACCGTGGCATCTTTAGCCGCCGCAGCTTTTTCTCCAACGTAGCTGGCTGTTTTCTTAGTAACGTTGGCTGTCGTGTCTTTTGCCACCGCAGCTTTTTCTCCAACGTAGCTGGCTGTTTTCTGAGTGACGTCAGCTGTCGTGTCTTTAGCCTTAAGAGCAGTTTCCGCAGCGTAATCCTTAGCCTGTTTCGCTGTTTCTGCTGCCGTGGAGTATCCCTGTTGCCCTTTCTCAGCTGCATACTGTTTGGCTTGTCCAGCTTTCTCCGAAGCAACTTGAGTCGTTTCACCGAGTTTCTTACCAATAGTTTCCTTTGCTTGCCCGGCTTTCTCGGGAAGCAGATTGTGTCGTTTCACCTAGTTTCTGATTAATAGTGTCCTTGGCTTGTCCTGCCTTCTGGGAAGCAGTTTGAGTTGCTGCACCGAGCTTTTGACCAACAGCTTCCTTGGATTGGCTTGTCTTCTCTGAAGCAGTTTGAGTTGCTGAGCCGAGCCTCTGGCCAACAGCTTCCTTGGATTGGGCAACCTTCGCAGCAGCAGTCTGAGCTCCTTGCATAGCAGCTTTCCTGGCTTTGCTTGCCTTCTGAGCAGCAGTTTCTTTCACATTCTGCAAAGCACTTCCAGTTTCTTTTGCTTTCTGAGACCTCTCTTCGGCAGCTCTAATGGCTTGCATAGAATTCTGCTGTGCTTGTTGTCTCATCTTTGTCAACTCCTCCAAAGAAGGCCCGCTGCTGTCTTTTTCATAAGTCTTTTCAAGGCCCGTTTGACCTAATAATTCCTTCTTCTCCATTTGAGTAGTACCACTACCAGTACCAGCAGCAGGGCCCGTGTCTTTCATTGTATGCACCTCAATTTTAACCCCTACGGGCCTCTCTGTCTCTCCCACTCGCCCTTCCTTCCTACTATCAATCTTACCTTCATCTCCGGCATGTGTAGCCAAAGACTCGAAATGAGACGTCATTTTCGGCACCCTGTCTTTCTCCACGTCCACCTTCCGTTCATCGGTAACATTTTCCCTCCTCAATTGTTGCGAAGACATTTTTCTTTTCACTCAAACGTAAAATTTTCAAACAAAGAAACAAGTACGTACTAGGATTTCGAATCTAATGTAAGAATATGAAATATTGTGTTAGAATTCTGATGAGGCAAATTAATTAAGAAAGAAATACGCAGAGAAAAAGAGTTATAAAAAGAATGCTATTATGGCGGTCGAAGATGATGATCAAGAAATGAAGATTGACATGTGGGGAGTGATCAGGCAACGTGTAGTAGGCTAGTAGCAATTCTTGAATGGGCAATGGGTGAATCAGCATTGCCTAGCCACGTGTTGTTGTCGGAATTGTACACGTGTTTGATTCTCGAGGCATGTTATTTATCAAAAGCTGGGGTTAATCTCTAGTTGATGTTTTTAAAGGATTTTTAGTGGATAAAATTTGCAATATTTTATGTTTATTTTTTCTTGCAGATAAGAATCCCATATTTATTTATCAAAAAAAAAAAAAAAAAAAAAAAAAAAAGAAAGAATCCCATATTCTTATTTTTTAGGTCAAAGAATGAACATGGTTAAGACATTTGGCCTAGCGGTAGCGAGGGATCAGTGTTGTTAGAGAGGAATAATTCTTTTTCTTTTTCTTTCTCGATCCATATAATACATATAATACATATTTGAAATGTTTTATAAAATATTTGAACATTAAATTTTTTTTGTACAATATATTATATATATATATATATATATATATATATATATATATATATTTTGTAATTTATTCGTGTTTCATAGTATTTTGGGTCTCACTAAACTGAATTCAAGTCGTGTCGAACCCTTATTGGGAAACTCTTCTTATACCTATCTCTTCATAGGCAAGGTACGAACTCGAAATTCTTGCATGAGAAGAAAACCACTCCTTTCACTGGGCCCATAGGTATTGATTTATTGGTACAATATTTCATGCAACATTGGAAAGAAAAAGCTACGCCTTGGGCCGGGTCGTGAGCAACGTTTCATCAAGAAAGGAATGGGCTAAAGTAGTTCGATCTAACATCCTTATTTTAGGCTCTTTTGTCTTTCTGTTCGTTGTGTTTGGACTATTTTCTTTTCCAGCTTTTCTTTCTTTTGGGCTTTCTAAGGATGTATTTTGAACTTTTTATTGGCAAGCTAAATTACCAAAAAAAAATTAATAATAATAATAAAATAAAAAATAAAAGAATAAACTATATTATGAAATTATATAAAACTAACTATAAAACTAACTATAAAACAGATAAATGTAGAGAGAATATAGAGAATATTATTAAGGGAAGCACACGTTATAATGGATTTTCTCTCTCTAGGATGTTCTCTCCAAAGGAGATAGTCTAACTTTTGTCCACCATGTCCGATAATATCACCGAACAACCGCCATTACCTCGGGAACATCGGGATCCAGCCGCAAAGGAAACACTAGATAGATGTACGAAGAAATTGAAAACAGCTTCAGGAGAGACATGTAAGGATTCAAATATGGAAGTCCCGGAAGTCATTACTCTACCTGTGGAGAGTGACTCGACCAATGGTCAAGACTCTATTCCTATTAACCCATGGATGACGAAGTCGCTGGCTGAATCTCTTCGGCAAGGAGAACAAAAGGACAAGCAGTTTCAATATTACAAGGGGGATGACAAGGAAGAAAAAATACCCCCGACTTGAGAAATGTTTAACGGGTAAAAGTCCTGTCGGAGGATGCTGCTCCTAAGACGGGTCCCCGATTGGAAATATCAAAATAAAAATATGTGAGCTTGTTTATGCCCTGGAGAGGCGTATTGATCATCAAGTTGCTTGGTAAATCGTTACCTATAGAGTGATGCAACAGAGGACTTCTGCGCCTCTGGAATTTCGCCAAGGGGCATGAGCTCATTGATCGGGAGGGTAGATACTTTATGGCGCGTTTCTTCTCCAGGGAAGACTACCTTCATGTGGCCGGAGGGAGGCCCGTGGGTGATAATGGGTCATTATCTTACGGTAATGAAATGGCGTCCAAACTTTAGGTCATCTCGCCAGAAAGGTTTCAACAACACTAATTTGGGTTCGTTTTCGGAAACTCCCACTGGAAGCTTTTGCGAGAGGAGACTCGGCGGATATAGGAGTGCTCATTGGGCAAACAGGGAAAGTTGATCCAATTTCAATTGAGGCTTATAGGGGTCGTTATGCCCGGTATGTGTGGAAGTTGATTTAAATCGGCCCTTTATTATCATCTATAACTTGTTTTTGATTAACCCCATGGTATAGTATGAAGGTTTGCATTTAATATGCTTCGATATGGTAAATATGGCCACCAGGCAATCTTTCACCGAATCAAACCAATCGGCACCCAACCCGACCCACTATTGGCCCCCACTCCCGGAGAAGCCTTATGACCCATGGATGTTACCCAAAGATCCATGGCGGCAGAAGGGGAGGAAGCAACCGCAGACGGTCGGTGTGCAAGTTGAGAAACAATACATGCCTCTTGTTGATGACCTAGATACAAATGGGTCGAATATTGTTGTGGACCAATCTGCGGTAGTAGTACAGGCGGGCCCATCAAGGGAAGTAGGTCGGAAAAAGTGCACCACATCGGTCCCCTTTGCGGTATTAGATGGTTTGAATGAAGGGGAGGAAAGCCCGGAAGACATGGTGATTCGGTGAAACATCAAATAAATCAATTAACTGGGCCCAACCGCAATATTCCGAAGGCGAGACCCATGTTAGGGGAGAGACGTCCAGGAAGGGGGGAACAAGAACTCAGCCCAGAGGAATCAACGAAACAACAACCCGACCCGACCCGTACCCCAAATCGGGTAGGTCTAAAACACACAAACGGGCCCCCTTAACCGATATTTCGAACACTTCGAACTCTCGCAACGGAGAAGAGACCCCACAAGGGACCTTGAACAACCATCACTCGACTAAAGGAAAAGCTTCGATTACTTCAGGAAGAAACTCTTCGGAGGGTGGTCGAAGCGACGAACAATCGGCGGTCTAAGTGGAAAGCTAGAGAAGACAGGATGATGATAGATGAGAACCAAGTGGTCTCCAATGGTCAAACCAGTAAGGGTGAGCCGCCATCTTTGGTGGTGGACAGGGGACCACCTCAATTGTCCCCCATGAATGTAGAGGTGCCGGTTCCAATGACTTTAGAAGACACCTCCGAGATCTTTTGCTGCTACATAAGCCTGAGATTCTTATTTTGGTTGAAACCGGATGTTCTAGTGAAACTATTTATGATATTTTGAAATTTTCTCACTTCATTCCTCTTTTGTGTCCGAGGCATATGGATATGTCGGTGGAATATGGATACTTTGGGATAGTAACAAATTGCAAGTTGAACCTCTCTCTGTCCATGATTAAATTATATCGGTGATAATTAGACAAGATCCGAAGTTGGTATGGGTAATGTCATCAATTTATGTGTCTCCGAATTATTTCTTTCGATTTGAACTTTGGGAGTATGTGGTCCGACTTGGGGATTTCATTTGATTGCCATGGATTCTCCTTTGTGATTTCAATCAAGTATTAGCAGAATCCGAGAAGAAAGGGGGTTGTCCAGTGAATTTAAATAATTTGGCCAGTTTTCAAAACGTGGTAACACAGTGCTCTTTGATTGATATGGGTTTCTCAAGTTCTCCTTTCACCTGGTCTAACATGAGGTCCAGGTGGGACAGAGGTTTGTGCAACAAATCATATATGCTGAAGTTTTGAAGCCGCTTGTGATCCATCTACCCTGAACCAGATCGGACCACCATCTTATCCTGGTTAAGGAGCCAATGAAGGATGAGTTGGATAGGGTTGACCGCCCGTTTAAAATGTTGTCTGCTTGGTTTACTCACCCGGACTTTGAGAGCTTGGTACGGTCAGGTTGGGGAGGGGACAAGCCAGGGATGGATTTGCTTGCAGGGTGCGGCGTCTCTTCGTGATGTGGAATAAATACCAATTTGGGAACATTTTTTACCGCAAGCCAGCGTTATTGAGCCTCGATTAGGAGGAGTACAACGGGCACATGCCGACAAGGACTCGCACATTTGAAAAATCTTGAGAATGAGTTGTTGGATGAAATGGATAAAATATTGGAGTAGGAGGAGCTGTTTTGGAGACAAAAATCATCGATTACATGGTTGCAAGCTAGTGAACGTAACCACGAAAATTTTTCATACTTCAAAATTGATCCGCCGCCACCGTAATAAGATTACTAGATTAATGGAAGATTCGGGCCAGTGGTGTGAAGATGCACAGGTGTTGAGGGCGATGGCTACAAGTTTTTATGCTCGGTTATATAAGTCTAAGCCTGTCACTCTTTGCGATACAACTTTATGGACTTTCCCGTCTGCGAACCCCCAGGACAAACGGTGGATTAATAGACCCGTAACACTGCCCGAGATTAAAGCTTCTCTTTGATACGTCCTCAAATAAGGCACCCGGACCCGACGGGTACACAACCGCCTTCTTTCATGGGTTCCGACAGTATGTAGAGAAACCGATTGGGGCTCTTCCGATGGGTATTTTTAGGTCCGGTTCCCTCCCGGAAAATCTAAATGAGTCTATTATTTGCTTGATTCCGAAATGCATCTCTCCGACCAGCCTTAATCGGTTCGGACCGATCTCTTTATGCAATTTTTGGTGAAGGTGGTCTCAAAGGTGTTAGCAAATAGACTAAAGCCCTTGATGGTGAAGCTTACAGGCAAATACCAATCGAGTTTTATCCCCGGACAATCGACTTCAGATAATATCACAGTGGCACAAGAAACTATTCATTCTTTGTCTAAGAGAAGAGGAAAGAGGGGAGGAATGATTTTGAAAGTGGATTTAGAAAAGGCATATGGTAGAGTAGAATGGAGTTTCCTGAAGGAGGTTTTGGTTTTTTCAAGCTTCAATCAACACTTCAATTCACTGATTTTAAAATGCATATCCTCGGCCTCCCTAGCTATGTGTTGGAATGGACAGGTTTTACCATCCTTTATACGATCGAGAGGACTCTAACAGGAAGATCCCTTGTCTCCGTACCTTTTTGTACTTTGCATGGAAGTTTTGGGGCAGTCAATTAATAGAGTTTTAGAGGCTAAGGCTTGGAATCCAATTCGGCTTTCTCATAGCGGTCCGGGTATTTCACATATTTTCTTTGCGGACGATTTTTTGTTGTTCAAAGAGGCCTCCTTTTCTCAAGCACGAACGATGGAACACATTGTGGCTAGTTTTTGTGGTATCTCAAGACAGTGAGTCAATCAAAAAAAGTCTAGAATCTGGTTTTCTCCGAACACTCCTACCTATTTGAGGAATTCTATATGTCATGAGTTTCATATAGCTCCTTCCACTGATTTGGGAACATACCTTGGTTATCTTTGGTTCATGGCAGGAAGAGTAGGAATCACTACAAATTTTTGTTGGAGTAGACCGGATGAAAGTTGGCTGGGTTGAAGGTAAAGGTACTGTCGAAAGCTTTGAGAACCATTCTCCTCTCATCCTCACCGCTGGTGCCTACCTGTGTATACTATGCAAACAGTTGTATACTATGCAAACAGTTGAAGTACCCAATTGTATGAGTCGACAATTTCTATGGGGTGAAGCAGAGGGGATACGTAAGCTACACACCATCTCTTGGGCAAAGATTTGTTAGCCCAAACAACTTGGGGTTTGGGACTATAAAGGCTAACCATAACTAACCAAGGACTCTTTGCCGAAGTTTTTATGGCGGCTAAAGGTAAACCAGAAGAGTTGAGCAACTGCATGTTAATCAGGAAATACGAAGGTTCGCTGAACCTTTAGTTGGGTAGCAAGTTTGCTGGAACTTCGCATATATGGCAAGCTCTGGAGATGGTAATGCCACCGGTCTGAGATGGGTATCATGGAGGATCGGGAATGAACAGAAGACTTTATTTTGGTTGGATTGCTGACTTGGAGATCAACCATTGTTGAGCCGCTATAGGAACCCCCCCCAAGTCACCTTGTTAATCAAACTGTGGCTCGGTTTTGGAATCATTCGAGTGGTTGGGATGTGAGTCTTCTATAGCAATTTCTACCCGAGGAGGTTTTGAATTCACTACGGTTGTTTCATATATCCATTGATCCCAAGGAGGCCGATGTTACATTTTGGACTTTCAATTCAAACGGAAGATTTTCCATTACGTTAGTGAGACAAAGACTCTTAGTTCGAGACCTCGCCTAGCATAGATTCCTTGGAAACGGATTTGGTCATTTAAAGGTCCTATGAGAGCGTCCTTTACTCTTTGGACATGTTTACATCGCACTTCCCTACAACATCTCTACTATGGAAGTATAAAATTTTGGAGTCTCTAGTGTGTTCCTGGTGCAACGAAGTTGATCGGTCTGCGTTGCATTTCTTGAGAGATTGCGGGAATAGCTCGATCGGTTTCACTAATCATTCTCCTTGATGAATTGAGAGGCGGCTTCTTTGTTGCATCGACGTTGTTCGGTGGTGTTGTAAGAATCTAGCTAAACCTAGTCGTTCCCGATGTAACTCCCCTCACTGGAATTATATTTTTTCGTCGGACAACCCATGTTCTTTGGGCTAACCATACCTCCTGGTTTGCATGGCGGGAAGTTCTTTTGGGAGACCCTATGCCATTGCTGAAAGAAGTCTACGATCCGTGTTCGAGCTCCTTTCAGCCTGGAATAGGGGATCTAATTAGTTTTGTATTCTAAGCTTTGTGCTCATTTTGTACTACTTTCTATTTGTTTTCCTATTGTTTTTAATAGAAAACCCGGTTTCAGACAAAAAAAAAAGAATATTATTATATAACTTTTAAATGATTGTTGGTGTGTCTTTACAAAAGGGAGTAGACCCTCTATTTATACGGGTGAAAAAGGGGAGAGGATAAACTTCAAGGATGTCACTTGTCACTCGGGACTAAATGTACAAGTGACACCTCACCTAAGAGATAAGTATGAGGTGACACTTGTCATCTAAGAGATAAATATGATGTGAGACTTGTCACATCTCATTGATTACGTAGTTATCTCAAAATTGAAGGATAAGACAATTATTCGATAGACATCCATTAATTCAATAAATCTTCGAGATTCATAACAAACTAAAGGGTAAAAATTCAACTTTATTATTATTACAAGTCGATAGCTAAAAAAATATAAATATTTTTATAAAAATTAAACGTGAATATCTTATATTCATTAAACTCTAAAATTTATCAATATTTGTTATTATCTTTTACCTCAAGACCAATAATATAATTAATTTCAAGATATCGATATGTCAATATTTATCCATTATCCTCTTTATTTTCTTATGATGATACTTTTTAATTTTATCTCAAATATTTTTAGAATTATTTTATATTTATATATATATATATATATATATATATATATATATATATATATTTTTTTTTTTTTTTTTTTTTTTTTTTTTTGCTGACGGGGAACCCGCACGCTACTCTTTGAGTGCGCTCGGGTAACCCCGGGCTAGGCGAAATAGCTTGCAAACCACGCGCCCAGGAAAACTACTACCCGGGTAAACCCCGTGTAACAAGCTCGACCAAGAAGGCGTTGGCAGGATTCGAACCTGGGACCTTGCAGTCACCAGGATTCCTACCCAACAACTCGGCCACCCTTGCGGGTATATATATATATATATTAGTTAATTTTATAACCAGCTGAAAACAATCTCTCTATTATGAATATTTGTATGTCAATTACCTTCACTATCTCCATACCTAAATTATCTCAATTACCTTCACTATCTCCATATCTAAATTATCTCAATTACTCTTCTACCTAATTACTTTCACTATTTTTATACCTAATTACTTTCACTATCTTCATACCTAATTACTTTCACTATCTTCATACCTAATTCCTTTCACTATCTTCATCCATTATTGTTATTATTTACATTATTTATTTTATCTCTACTACTTTTTCATCCCTATAAATAGAGGTGAAAATGTGTAGTTTTGAACACACAAGAATATATATGAAATATACAAGAAAGCTTCTCTCAAGAAAGCTTATCTTCCCTTTGATCTCAATCTTACATTTTGTGCTATATTTCTTTTAGTTGTGTTCTATATTTCTTTTAGTAACAATTTAGTAACAATAGTTTTATAACACGTTATCAGCACGATGCTCTAACCAACTGAGACTAGCACGAAGCTCTACTACCGAGTTTATTTGAAGCATATTCAGGTACGTTATTTACTATTATGGCAAATCTCACTAAGCTTGACTTTGTGGCTCTTGATGTTACGGGAAAAAATTATTTATCATGGATATTAGATGCCGAGATGCATCTTGCTGCAATGGGTCTAGGAGACACCA
>JAHSUH010003129.1:0-19069 GCA_025388415.1 Cynanchum wilfordii | reverse complement strand
GAACAAAATTTTTATTATGACTCATTTATTTATTAAACAAACTATAAAAATTATATATCTTTATTAATTTGAAGAGTAATTATTCCAGTAGCGATCTCAACATTATTCACAAACATAATCGACAGAAATGAAATTCTAACAATTGGAGAATCCCATTGTAAGATAATACCTCAAATCAAATGAGCTCATGACGTTCAAGAATTAGCAAAATAATGTAAAGATATTGATGCGACTGTCCCAACACACAACAAAGCTGCATATAACCAGAGATGCAAAAAGAAAAGCAGAATCTGCCACTCTTTAAATATTTGTCTTCTTCATCAACAGTTTCTTTCTTAAAGATTCATCTTATACCATATAATATACATTATACACCACTCTACAATAATAAGCTCCTTTATTCTATACCTAAAGATAAAAACATTCAAAGGATGAACAAAATTTATTTTACTTTTCATGTAAAATCCAAAATTTTACCTCATTTTCACTTTCCTATCCTTTCATTCTGTGTATTTTTTTCAAACACTGATCATTTTTCTCAGACTTTGAGACTTCATAACTGCTCTCTTGCTTGCTCAATTTCCCATGTTGAAGATCTGCAAACATATTTACAGAAAATCAGCATAATTACTCAGTTGACCGAGGAATCCTGCCAAGCTTACGCGAAACTGATCAAGACCTGGCCTCGCATCTTCAAGCTTCATTCTCATAGATTAGCACCTGTATCAAAGTCTGCGCCGTGCTTTCCTTGGTTTTCTCTTGTGAGGTATGAAATGAGATATCTCTGCTGCTAAGCCTTCATTGAATCTGTAACTGCTTTCGCTGGTAAATCATTAAACTTGTCCAACCAGACACCACAAGTTATGTAGATTTATGGCCCATAGTTCCTAATGGGAGGAGGTTGGGTCCTTCTTTTTCTTCTTGGAAGATGTCTTGGCAGAGAGACACACTTATAAAGCCATTTATTAATTGCTTCGACGTATGCTTTGAGCACCAATCCACTTTGTAAAGCTTTGCAGATAGAGAGTTGAGGTTGTTCTCGAGTTCAATGGTTATCTGTCGACGTGAATCTGATTGAAATGATATCTTTTTATGTTTGTAGGAGTATATGCCACTGATATAACATGAAATTGAAGCTTGTGACACCCTTAACATCACTTCCCACATCCTCCTTAATCTGTCCATGATCGAAACACAAGAGAAGATCAATTGACAAGCAAACAAACAGGTAAAAGGTACTTGCATCCAAAATAATACTCATCATTCAGGCTGGACCAATGATGAAAACATATTGCTCCTCAATGGTGATATTTCTTTTATTTAATATATGCATTTTCTGTTTATAAGTTAAACTAAACTACAATTATGGAATGCTAAAAGAGGAAAATACCCCCAGCCATCTAAAAATTATAAATTGGGCTAAATTATCTTAGGAGTAAGAGAGTATGTACAAATGACTATTTCACATCCACGAGTTATCTTTAATATGGATAATATCAAGAGTATTCTCATAATTAATGCGCTGAAAAATATTTAAGGACCAAATGAGCACATACCCCTGCAATCAATTCCTCTAGTTGTGGCTGGAGCCCCTGTCTCTTATATCCTCAATTTTCTTCGATACCGAGTCAATCCTGTGGATTGCAACTCTGATCCTAGAGTGCAAATCCTTGACAACGGCACGTGTCTTCATCCCTCGATTGCTTTTTCCTTGACTCTTGCTGTCTGAGAAGTCTACACATGGAGTCATATTTCTTTCTTACCGTTTGACTAGCCTGAGATTCATGAAGTTGCATCAGGCAATATAAAGTATATCACAATACATGCAATTTAAAGCAGAGTGACAATTAGAACATTAGAAATGTAACTGAATCAGGAAAGTATAATGGAGATAGTTAGCATATCTTGACTTCCATCACAAAGTTTCTTCTCCCAAGCATATAGCTTGATCTGGCGTTGAGGCATGACTTCTAGAGACCATTGAGAGACTATCCAAGAGACTCTTTGTAAGGTCCTCAACGTCATCGGTAGGATTTACACCTAGAAGATTCCTTTCGATGAAGCAGAATGAGATGAGGTAGTGCGATGCCAAGTTAGGTATTTCACTGAGGTTTCAGGAGGTTGCTCTGAGAAAACAATTCGTGAGGATAAGAAAAATTGAACTAATGCTTAAAGGAAAGTAGAGACAGCCATTGCAGGTTCTTGTTTTGTACAACCAAATAAACCCCCAGGGTCTGATACAGGACAGTTTTAATAGCTGTTCAACTTTTTTGAGTAACTAATGGAATTAATAACATGCATGTAGAATAGCATTTTTTATACACATCAATTTCCAAGTCTTCAGATATGCTTCCTTTTAGTGCACAAAATTTTTAAAGTAGCAAGATGACAAAAATAAAGAAAATAAAGCAAAATCCAAAAGGCCCAAGCTCTAAAATTTTTCTTCCCATAAGAATCTCAAAGAACCAGCAAATTACATGATTTTCATGCCCAAATTTCTCCCAGTAATGAACACATTTTAAGAAATATGATAGTATCTTTTAACTACAAGAAGGGTTTAACGAAAGTTTCTCTCGTAACGGTTGAAATTTAAGAGCAGAAAATTGTAGCTTGAAAGACAACAAAAATACAGAAAGATTTGTAATGACAATATTTTGTCTGAAGCTGTAGATGAACTCCTTCAAGTCCTTACTCAACTTAGCAACCTTAATGTCTCATCATTGTCAAATGACCACCAAGTCATAACACCACTTGATGAAACAAAAATTGTTCAAATACAGTAGAGGCACCATTAATTGACGCAAACATATTAAAAGGAAAAGGTTCTACCTTCCTGACCTGGCTTGGATCTTCACCACAAGAGAAGCAAGACTTCAACAACGAAGAAGTCACCACCCACCTGGCTGGAAGAAGGCTTCAGTTAATGACTTTCACCAGCATAGATGAAAGTATACCTTAATAACAAAGAATTCATTGAAGCCCTGCCAAATGCCTGTCAGAAACCTCAGGCTATTCTGATTGACAGGCTTGAATGGAGTATCTCTTCGTGACACAAACAAATTCAATATCAAAATCATGCTCAGCTCCGAAATTAGTTAAACCAGGAAATATAATGCAAGGAATAAATTCTCTATGATAACAAGTTATATAAGCATATTTTAAAATTACATAGCAAATGAATGAAAGGAAGTGAGGGACGAGAGAGTGGGAGTGTACTTTCTTTCCCGGAGAAAATAGGACGAAAATGAAATTTGTTTTGCCTCCAAGCATCCTGTTTACTTTTTCCAGACCTGTAAAGCTTACTTCAAAGAGATACTCAATATCCTTCATGCTTGAGAAGAAGTCCTTTGAGGCAATTTTACTTTCAACTTCGTTTTCTTCTATCGGGGTAGTTTTTGCATCATTGGCTACTGCTGCTCCAGGATGATTCTTTTAGTGGTGTTAAGTCTGGGGAGGTGTTCTCATCTTCACAGCCTTAGATTCAGATGCCAAGCTTTCTGTGGAAGGCATGGCAGGTGGACTAGTAGTGGCAACATTAACATTTTCAAAACTTCGAACAAGTGTATCTGTAGAAGGTTCATCAAATTCATCTTCTGATTCAAGCGACTTTGCTCCCATATGTGAGCGAAAGCTTCTCATTCTACCTTCTGGCTCAGAAATTCCCCTTCTTCTCTTAGGAGCTCCTTCAATCTCATCCATACTAGAATTGTGGTTGAATTCCATTTGTTCTTGTGTAGAATAAATGGAGCTCAACAGGATGAAAAAGGCCGAAATAATCCCCATGAGGAGTTTCATCTTGGATATCAGATGTTTCAAATACTGGTGCTTCAGGTCTCTCATTGGACCTAGGAGTGGGTGCTCTGAGGAGTCCCTGAAGCAACTGAAACTGCTTGTGGTACAGAAGGTTTTTCCTCAACTTTCCTAGAGAATGTACCTCTCTGGAATTTCATATGATTTGTATGATAACGTGTCGAACTCGGGGTAGAGAAGGGAGAAATGTTCCCACATTTGTTTGTGAAAAAGGATGGCGAAGAAAATGAAAACTGGGAAACAGACTTGTCAGTTAGCACAAGTGGCTCTGGTGTTGCACTAGTGCATGTATATATTGAAGATTCAAGTGGACCTTCAGGCTCAACAAATGTCCTTAAAGAAGTTCCTGGTAAGTTTCAGAATCTCAATATAGGAAATATGTGTGGCTGCTAGGTTGCATCTGCCATCAAGTGCTTGTCCAATAAACTTTTCTCTCCTGACAAAGCAGCAGAGCTTTATCTTCTTCCAAAATTATCTAGAATTGAAGCCCCCATTTGCTAAGGAGCCTCAAGGATTGCTATCATAAATTTTTGTTTCTCTATAGAAGAATCTCAGCGGGGCTCTCCCTGATATGAACATAACATAGCACATTAGTCAGCCAAACCAGAAGAAATAAATGACACAAAATCTAATAAGTGGCGTGAATTACAAGAAAATTAAAACCTAAGTTTAATCCAACAGGAATAATGAATAAATTAAAATTTTTTATTTGACACTATGCCCTGGAGCAAATATCTATCTGCAATGGAGATCAAAATTAATCAGAAATGCCATATATATGGTCCTCATATAGACATTAAGCCAAAAATGAGATCATATATAGGAGCATTCCTAATCAATGCTAAGCTGCTACTGTTGGTTGTATATCTTGTGTCGCATCACTTACAACAGTAATTCTCATAAGCTAATTTCATAGCAAAACACATTAAAAACTTGTGCAAGAATAGATAACAGAATCTTCAAACTCAACCGTCATAATTCAAGCTATGGAGTAAGAAAAGTTGGTAGGGGGAAGGAAGAGCAGAGACTAATAGAAACACCAACAGAGCTTGCAAGTTGATAAAAGTAACCATCCAATGTTTAGTATGGCTTAACTTGTGCAGCAAAAGAAAAAAAAGATTCATCAAACAAATCATTCCCCAACTTAAATCAAAGTGGAAAAAACTCATTTAATAGAGTAAATAACCAGCATCTCTACAGTGCCAACCAGATTAGAAACGCCGAACCAATAGGACTCTGATTTGGAATTCAATCTATTAGAAACCGGAAACATATCATCAAAAGCAGCTATTTACAGTAAGTTATCCTCAATAAAGAGGTAAAAGCTAAAAATCGACAGGCCAGGAAAACCCATCTGTTTAAAGAGAAAAAATATATAGAAAAGCTTTGACCTTGGATAAAAGCTACCCTAAAGTCGAAGAAGGTAAACATAAAAGCCAATGAATCTACATGGGAGGTCTTAAAAGACAATTCGATAAGAGACCGTTGCCAGATATGTATTAATCTAAAGCATCTACAACGAAATCCACAAAAAGAACCGCAGAAAAACATGTCACACAAAACTATTCATGAAAAGAGAGATTGGAGATATTAAAAGCCCAAATTCCCATCAATTAAATCCAACTAAACCCTCAAACCATTGATAACCAATCATTACAATCAACTTATTAATACAGAAATTCATCAAGATTCAACAAGTGATTTGATTGAGCAACAGAGCAGTAAAATTCAACATATTTACATATTAATTCCCAAACCAAAAACAGAGAATTAAACTGGAAAAAGTCGAACAGCAATAACATCAAGTAAAACCAAGAATCAAACTCCATCTCACAAAATTCAATAAATTTATATCCAATTTATTACGGGATCTTTTTCTTTTACCTGAGGGAAGAGAGAAAAAAAAAAAAAAGGAAAAAAGAAAAAGGAAAATTAAAGGAGAACCAAGAGAATCCAATTCGGGTATTGTGCAGCAATAACCTTGAAATCCAAAGAAGAAGACCCACTGAGAAAGTCATAAGAACATTCTAAAAGGGCCACAAGAAAGCTTTAGACAGAGATAAGCAAATGGACTAATAAGGCTGAAAGAGAGAAGGGTGAGAGAAGTAGTCGGAGCTGTACTCAGGTGTGTATCCATGCAGAAAAGGCAAAAAACAAACAAAAAAAAAAAAAAAAGGACACAGGAGGAGAACCAGGAAGTGATGGTGTTGGATAGTGGACCCCACTTAAGCAAAAGTTCCATTTTTGCATTTATGCTTTTTTCCGCAGAAAAACTTAAAAAAACTTTCTCTCTCTATATGTATAGGTTGTGTTTTTCGTTACACCAGGTATCTGAAGCCATTCTTTAGGTACAAAACTTCCCTACACATTTTTTTGAGTATAAAATTAAGATTTTTTTTTTTTTTTTTTAAAAAAATAAATTAAGATTAATTAAAATAACAACATGTGTATTTAGTTTTTACCTAAACAATATTTTAGAAAATGAATTACGACATCTTGCGACCATTGTTTACTAATTTAGATTTTGTCTCAATTACATTTTTAGTGTCTAATTTTTATTAAGAGAAAGTTATACCTAATTTTTATAAATTATATACTTACCACAGAATATTAAATTCAGGATCATTTATTTACTTGTGTCAAGTCAACGTTTTATATATATATAAAAGTTGTTTTGTGTATACAAATTTGTGTTCTAATTTTCTAATTGGGTTTTTTTTCTATAATGTATGCGTTGTATTAACGCTAGAGAGGAGTGAGAAAAATATTATTTTTAATGGCATTTGGGAGGCTTAATGGGTAAGAAAATGAATGTTAAAAATAAAATAAAATAAATAAATATTCCAGTTTGTTAGTTCTCGATGAATGATCACTGAAAGCTCTAAGCAGATATAAAGTATGAATAAATAATATTCTTATTTTAGATTTAAAATTATTAATCAGACCATCATTCCCAAAGTGAAAATATATTATATTAAAATTTTATAATAATAATAATAATAATAATAATAAATATAAAAGAAAACTGAAAGTTTTATTGTAAATTTAAAGAACATAATTTATGAGTTTTTTTGGTAACATTTGGTGACACTTTATTAGTTAAATAATATATCTGATCCAATAGCATTATATTAGGTATAATATAGAAAATTGGAATGAATATTTTTAAATAAAAATCTAATAAATATATGTAATTACCAAGAAAATATTAATTAAGTGATGACAATTTTATTTATAATTATAAAAATTATGAATTTAAAAAGGGAAAAAAAAAAAGTAATAATATCAATGCAGCTCATTTATTTGTATTTAGTGAAGAATAAAGATGATGTTATCATTCAATTTTGTCTCTATTTTCTTTCCAAATCAACTCTTAAATGATTATGTTCCTTTATTTGGAAAAATTAGTCAATTTTTCAATTAAAATTACTTTTAATTGACAATTTTCATATCTTTTTAGAAAAAAAAAAATTATGTAATCATTTTTAACAATTTTAATTGATTTAATTAACAATAAATAAATACATTCAAATTTAACATAAAAATTATTAAAAAACTAAAATATTCTTTCTTACTTTTTTGTCAAGAAAACTTTTTTATCTATAAGTTTTACAAAATCTTAATGAGACACCGTATTTAACCTTAGAAATTGAAGAAGAATGACGGTGGCTTCTATACTAGAATTAACTCCAAACCACAACTCATTTGACGAAGAACCAACCCTTAGTCAAAAAGTTTGTATTTCTTTATGTTCACTCACATCTATAAATATATATATGAATGAGATAAAAATTATCTTTGTATATATATATATATTTTTTTTTTTCCTAATGTTAACTCACAATTTAAAAAAAATCTAACAAATGATCAATTTGACATGATTTAAAATACTTTAAAAATTAATTAAATTAAAAATAAAATAAGGAACAAATTCACTAGAAAATACTTTGAAAATTACTTGCACCAATTTACCTAAGTTTAATCTTTCACGCAATGTCTTCCCAAATAAAAGCAGATGCCAATTAGCAAAATTCTCTCTCTCTCTCTCTCTCATATATATATTAGTAAAATATATATATTATATATATAATGGCACCGCCAACCAACTATGAATGATGTAGCAGCTTAAATTGTTGTCATTTTCTTGTGAGACGTAATTGGAGAAGAAGAGAACTATGTGCATGCACTTCCAAATTCAGTTACCGTACCCTATGCTACTTCCCATTTCACTTCCCAAACATTCTTCTTCAATTTCTCTCTCTTTTTAAAATAAATAAATATCCATTAAAATTTTGTATAATATATATACATAAAAAATTTTTATTGACATAAAAAAAGTAGAGAGAAAGATGTTTTTTTTTTTCATTTTAGTTTTAAATAATTTTTTATTTTAAATTAAAATAGACTGAATTATTTTATAAATAATTTATAAATTAAATTAATTAAAATTTATTAAATATAAAATTTGTGTATTTATTTATTGTTAAGTAGGCAACAAAATGAGCTAAATGATTACATAATTTTTTTTTTTTCTAAAAAGATATGAAAATTGTCAATTAAAAGTAATTTTAATTGAAAAATTGACTAATTTTTCCAAATAAAGGGAACATAATCATTTAGAGAGTTGATTTGGAAAGAAAATAGAGACAAAATTGAATGATAACATCATCTTTATTCTTCACTAAATACAAATAAATGAGCTGCATTGATATTATTACTTTTTTTTTTCCCTTTTTTAAATTCATAATTTTTTATAATTATAAATAAAGTTGTCATCACTTAATTAATATTTTCTTGTTAATTACATATATTTATTAGATTTTTATTTAAAAAATATTCATTCCAATTTTTCTATAATTATACCTAATATAATCACTATTGGATCAGATATATTATTTAACTAATAAATTGTCACCAAATGTTACCAAAAAAACTCATAAATTATGTTCTTTATAATTTACAATAAAACTTTCAGTTTTTCTTTTATTTATTATTATTATTATTATTATTATTATAAAATTTTAATATAATATATTTTCACTTTGGGAATGATGATCTGATTAATAATTTTAAATCTAAAATAAGAATATTATTTATTCATACTTTATATCTGCTTAGAGCTTTCAATGATCATTCATCAAGAACTAACAAACTGGAATATTTATTTATTTTATTTTATTTTTAACATTCATTTTCTTACCCATTAAGCACTCCCAAATGCCATTAAAAATAATATTTTTCTCACTCCTCTCTAGCGTTAATACAACGCATACATTATAGAAAGAAAACCCAATTAGAAATTAGAACACAAATATTTGTATACACAAAACAACTTTTATATATATATAAAACGGTTGACTTGACACAAGTAAATAAATGATCACGAATTTAATATTCTGTGGTAAGTATATAATTTATAAAAATTAGGGTATAACTTTCTCTTAATAAAAATTAGACACTAAAAATGTAATTGAGACAAAATCTAAATTAGTAAACAATGGTCGCAAGATGTCGTAATTCATTTTCTAAAATATTGTTTAGGTAAAAAACTAAATACACATGTTGTTATTTTAATTAATCTTAATTTATTTATTTATTTTTTTAAAAAAAAAATCTTAACTTTTATTCTCAAAAAAAATGTGTAGGGAAGTTTTGTACCTAAAGAATGGCTTCAGATACCTGGTGTAACGAAAAAACACAACCTATACATATAGAGAGAGAAAGTTTTTTTTTAAGTTTTTTTTCTGCGGAAAAAAAGCATAAATGCAAAAATGGAACTTTTGCTTAAGTGGGGTCCACTATCCAACACCATCACTTCCTGGTTCTCCTCCTGTGTCCTTTTTTTTTTTTTTTTTTTTTTTTTTGTTTTTTTTGCCTTTTCTGCATGGATGCACACACCTATAGTACAACTCGACTGCTTCTCTCATCCCTTCTCTCTTTCAGCCTTATTAGTCCATTTGCTTATCTCTGTCTAAAGTTTCTTTCTTGTGGCCCTTTTAGAATGTTCTTATGACTTTCTCGAGTGGGTCTTCTTCTTTGGATTTCAAGGTTATTGCTGCACAATACCCGAATTGGATTCTCTTGGTTCTCCTTTAATTTTCCTTTTTCTTTTTTCCTTTTTTTTTTTTTTTCTTCCCTCAGGTAAAAGAAAAGATCCCGTAAGTGAATTGGATATAAATTTATTGAGTTTTGTGAGATGGAGTTTGATTCTTGGTTTTACTTGATGTTATTGCTGTTCGGCTTTTTCCAGTTTAATTCTCTGTTTTGGTTTGGGAATTAATATATAAATATGTTGAATTTTACTGCTCTGTTGCTCAATCAAATCACTTGTTGAATCTTGATGAATTTCTGTATTAATAAGTTGATTGTTTTGATTGGTTATCAATGGTTTGAGGGTTTAGTTGGATTTTAATTTGATGAGAATTTGGGCTTTTAATATCTCCAATCTCTCTTTCCTGAATAGTTTTGTCGGTGACATGGTTTTTCTGCAGTTCTTTTGTGGATTTCGTTGTAGATGCTTTAGATTAATACATATGTGGCAACGGTCTCTTATCGAATTGTCTTTTTGAGACCTCCCATGTAGATTCATTAGCTTTTATGTTTACCTTCTTCGACTTTAGGGTAGCTTTTATTCCAAAATCAAAGCTTTTCTATATATTTTTTCTCTTTAAACAGATGGGTTTTCCTGGCCTGTCGATTTTTAGCTTTTACCTCTTTATTGAGGATAACTTACTGTAAATAGCTGCTTTTTGATGATATGTTTCCGGTTTCTAATAGATTGAATTCCAAATCAGAGTCCTATTGGTTCGGCAGTTTCTAATCTGGTTGGCACTGTAGAGATGCTGGTTATTTACTCTATTAAATGAGTTTTTTCCACTTTGATTTAAGTTGGGGAATGATTTGTTTGATGAATCTTTTTTTCTTTTGCTGCACAAGTTAAGCCATACTAAACATTGGATGGTTACTTTTTATCAACTTGCAAGCTCTGTTGGTGTTTCTATTAGTCTCTGCTCTTCCCTTCCCCCTACCGAACTTTTCTTACTCCATAGCTTGAATTATGACGGTTGAGTTTGAAGATTCTGTTATCTATTCTTGCACAAGTTTTTAATGTGTTTTGCTATGAAATTAGCTTATGAGAATTACTGTTGTAAGTGATGCGACACAAGATATACAACCAACAGTAGCAGCTTAGCATTGATTAGGAATGCTCCTATATATGATCTCATTTTTTGGCTTAATGTCTATATGAGGACCATATATATGGCATTTCTGATTAATTTTGATCTCCATTGCAGATAAAATATTTGCTCCAGGGCATAGTGTCAAATAAAAATTTTAATTTATTCATTATTCCTGTTGGATTAAACTTAGGTTTTAATTTTCTTGTAATTCACGCCACTTATTAGATTTTGTGGCAGTTGTTTCTTCTGGTTTGGCTGACTAATGTGCTATGTTATGTTCATATCCAGGGAGAGCCCTCACTGAGATTCTTCTATAGAGAAACAAAATTTATGATAGCAATCCTTGAGGCTCCTTAGCAAATGGGGGCTTCAAATTCTAGAATGGTGGAAGAAGATAAAGCTCTGCTGCTTTGTCGGGAGAGAAAGAAGTTTATTGGACAAGCACTTGATGGCAGATGCAACCTAGCAGCCACACATATTTCCTATATTGAGATTCTGAAACTTACAGGAACTTCTTTAAGGACATTTGTTGAGCCTGAAGGTCCACTTGAATCTTCAATATATACATCCACTAGTGCAACACCAGAGCCACTTGTGCTAACTGACAAGTCTGTTTCCCAGTTTTCATTTTCTTCGCCATCCTTTTCACAAACAAATGGGAACATTTCTCCCTTCTCTACACCCCCGAGTTCGACACGTTATCATACAAATCATATGAAATTTAGAGGTACATTCTCTAGGAAAGTTGAGGAAAAACCTTCTGTACCACAAACAGTTTCAGTTGCTTCAGGGACTCCTCAGAGCACCACTCCTAGGTCCAATGAGAGACCTGAAGCACCAGTATTTGAAACATCTGATATCCAAGATGAAACTCCTCCTTGGGATTATTTCGGCCTTTTTCATCCTGTTGAAAACCATTATTCTACACAAGAACAAATGGAATTCAACCACAATTCTGAGTATGTGGATGAGATTGAAGGGCTAAGAGAAGAAGGGGGAATTTCTGAGCCAGAAGGTGAAGATGAGAAGCTTTCATCACATATAAGGGCAGAGTCGCTTGAATCAGAAGATGAATTTGATGAACCTTCTACAGATACACTTGTTCGAAGTTTTGAAAATGTTAATAGGGTTGGAGAGAATGTTACCACTACTGATCCACCTGCCATGCCTTCCACAGAAAGCATGGCATCTGAATCTAAGGCTGTGAAGATGGAGAACAACTCCCCAGACTTAACACCACTAAGAGAGGCCTCATCTGGAGCAGCAGTAGCCAATGATGTAAAAACTACCCCGATAGAAGAAAACGAAGTTGAAAGTAAAATTGCCTCAAAGGACTTCTTCTCAAGCATGAAGGATATTGAGTATCTCTTTGGTAAAGCTTCTGAGTCTGGAAAAGAAGTACCCAGGATGCTTGAGGCAAACAAATTTCATTTTCGTCCTATTTTCTCCGGGAAAGAAAGTACACTCCATCTCTCTCGTCCCTCACTTCCTTTCATTCATTTGCTATGTAATTTTAAATATGCTTATATAACTTGTGTATCATAGAGAATTTATTCCTTGCATTATATTTCCTGGTTTAACCTAATTTCGGAGCTGAGCATGATTTTGATATTGAATTTGTTGTGTCTGAAAGAGATACTCCCATTTCAAGCCTGTCAATCAGAAGTAATGGCCTAGGGTTTCTGACAGGCATTTGTAGACTTCAATGAATTCTTTTGTTTAGGTATACTTTCTATCTATGCTGGTGAAAGTCATTAACTGAAGCCTTCTTCCTTCAGGTGGGTCAGTGACTTCTTCGTTGTTGAAGTCTTGCTTCTCTTGTGGTGAAGATCCAAGCCAGGTCCAGGAAGGTAGAACCTTTTCCTTTTAATATGTTTGCGTCAATTAATGGTGCCTCTCTGTATTTGAACAATTTTTTTGTTTCATTAGTGTTATGACTTGATGGTCATTTGACAATGTGGGGCATTAAGGTTGCTAAGTTGAAGTAAGGACTTGAAGGAGTTCATCTACAGCTTCAGACAAAATATTGTCATTACAAATCTTTCTGTATTTTTGTTGTCTTTCAAGCTACAATTTCTGCTCTTAAATTTCCAAATTTTCCGAGAGAAACTTTAGAATTTGAAACCCTTCTTGTAGTTAAAAGATACTATCATATTTCTTAAAATGTATTTCATTACTGGGAGAAATTTGGGCATGAAAATCATCATAATTTGCTGGTTCTTTGAGATTCTTATGGGAAGAAAATTTTAGAGCTTGGGCCTTTTGGATTTTTGCTTTATTTTCTTTATTTTTGTCATCTTATACTTTAAAAATTTTGTGCATAAAAAGAGCATATCTGAAGACTTGGAAATTGATGTGTATAAAAAATGCTATTCTACATGCATGTTATTAATTCCATTAGTTACTAAAAGTTGAACAGCTATTAAAACTGTCCTGTATCAGACCTGAAGTTTATTTGGTTGTACACACTTAGAACCTGCAATGGCTGTCTCTACTTTCCTTTAAGCATTGGTTCAATTTTTCTTATCCTCTGAATTGTTTTCTCAGAGCCTCCTGAAACCTCAGTGAAATACCTAACTTGGCATCGCACTACCTCATCTCATTCTGCTTCATCGAGGAATCTTCTAGGTGTAAATCCTACCGATGACGTTGAGGACCTTACAAAGAGTCTCTTGGATAGTCTCTCAATGGTCTCTAGAAGTCATGCCTCAACCCTTGATCGGCTATATGCTTGGGAGAAGAAACTTTATGATGAAGTCAAGGTATACTTAACTATCTCCATTATACTTTCCTGATTCAGTTACATTCTAATGTTCTAATTGTCACTCTGCTTTAAATTGCATGTATTGTGATATACTTTGTATTGCCTGATGCAACTTCATGAATCTCAGGCTAGTCAAACGGTAAGAAAGAAATATGACTCCATGTGTAGACTTCTCAGACAGCAAGAGTCAAAGGGAGAAAAGCAATCGAGGATAGAGAAGACACGTGCCGTTGTCAAGGATTTGCACTCTAGGATCAGAGTTGCAATCCACAGGATTGACTCGGTATCGAAGAAAATTGAGGATATAAGAGACACAGAGCTCCAGCCACAACTAGAGGAATTGATTGCAGGGTATGTGCTCATTTGGTCCTTAAATATTTTTCAGCGCATTAATTATGAGAATACTCTTGATATTATCCATATTAAGATAACTCGTGGATGTGAAATAGTCATTTGTACATACTCTTACTCCTAAGGTAATTTAGCCCAATTTATAATTTTTAGATGGCTGGGGGTATTTTCCTCTTTTTAGCATTCCATAATTGTAGTTTAGTTTAACTTATACCACAGAAAATGCATATATTAAATAAAAAGAAATATCACCATTGAGGGTAATATATTTCATCATTGGTCCAGCCTGAATGATGAGTATTTTGGATGCAAAGTACCTTTTACCTGTTGTTTGCTTGTCAATTGATCTTCTCTTGTGTTTCGATCATGGACAGATTAAGGAGGATGTGGGAAGTGATGTTAGATTGTCACAAGCTTCAATTTCATGTTATATCAGTGGCATATACTCCTACAAACATAAAGATATCATTTCAATCTGATTCACGTCGACAGATAACCATTGAACTCGAGAACAACCTCAACTCTCTATCTGCAAGCTTTACAAAGTGGATTGGTGCTCAGAAAGCATACGTCGAAGCAATTAATAAATGGCTTTATAAGTGTGTCTCTCTGCCAAAGACATCTTCCAAGAAGAAAAGAAGGACCCAACCTCCTCCCATTAGGAACTATGGGCCGCCAATCTACATAACTTGTGGTGTCTGGTTGGACAAGTTTAATGATTTACCAGCGAAAGCAGTTACAGATTCAATGAAGAGCTTAGCAGCAGAGATATCTCATTTCATACCTCGGCAAGAGAAAAACCAAGGAAAGCACGGCGCAGACTTTGATACAGGTGCTAATCTGCTGAGAAATGAAGCTTTGGAGATGCAGAGGCCAGGTCTTGATCAGTTTCGCGTAAGCTTGGCAGGATTCCTCGGTCAACTGAGTAATTATGCTGAGTTTTCTGTAAATATGTTTGCAGATCTTCAACAGGAAATTGAGAAAGCAAAGAGCAGTTATGAAGTCTCAAAGTCTCAAGAAAAATGATCAGTGTTTGAAAAAAGTTACACAGAATGAAAGGATAGGAAAGTGAAAATGAGGTAAAATTTTGGATTTTTACATGAAAGTAAAATAAATTTTGTTCAGCTCCTTTGAATGTTTTTATTTTAGGTATAGAATAAAGGAGCTTATTATTGTAGAGTGGTGTATAATGTATATTATATAGTGTAAGATGAATCTTTAAGAAAGAAACTGTTGATGAAGAAGACAAAATATTTAAAGAGTGGCAGATTCTGCTTTCTTTCATCTCTGGTTATATGCAGCTTTGTTGTGTTGGGACAGTCGCATCAATATCTTTACATTATTTTTGCTAATTCTTGAACGTCATGAGCTCATTTGATTGAGGGTATTATCTTACAATGGAAAGAGTTCTCCAATTGTTAGAATTTCATTTCTCGATTATGTTTGTGAATAATGTTTGAGATCGCTACTGGAATAATTACTCTTCAAATTAATAAAGATATATGATTTTAGTTTGTTTAATAAATAAATGAGTCATAATAAAAATTTTGTTCACAAGTTATTTGGCTTATTAATATTAGCTTTAGATTTAACTTTAACATCCTTATTAGATATGTTATCAGCTATTGACTTACTGCATTGGAAATTTGTACTAACCATTTAATATTTATATTTGATTTACCTAAGGAATTTTTTGACTGTATCGATAAATTTCTCCTATATTGTCATTCTCTTTGAATTGAGCGTTAAACTTTCTATTTGTCCCTATTCTAAAATCGTTTCTTTCTCTATATGTGGCCACTTTTTCCTCACTTTATTTATTATTTTCCTCTTTTGTAGTCACTCTAGGTATGGTAGTATATTATTGAAATATTGTTTGACTTTAAGGCTAATTTTATTTTTTTTTCATTTTTTATTGGATTAATATGGCAGTGGGCCTAACAACGAGCGAATAACTACTAGTTTTTGCCTCGATTTTATCTTCACTAAGAAACTAAGGCAAAACTAGATCTAATAGATCGAAACATAAATACGATAGAAAATTATCTATATTAAACATGATAGAAAATTAGAAAAACTTAAGAAATCAAAGAGTGATCTTCAATGAGTGGATTGTCCAAAAATATGAAATCATTGTCAATCATTATCATTTGTCGAATTCCCATATTGTTTGCGTGGATGACTAGAACTCAACCACCAAGCTTGTGTAAAAAAAAAATTGCAAAGAAATAGTGAAAAAAATACTTAACACGATAAATTATCTAGCCTTCTCAATTGAAAAAACTGTAATTTAAAAGGGAAAGAAGCTAATCCCAGAAGAAAATTTCAAGGAGAGCTCACTGCCTCTCTCAAAGAGAGAGAATCGGTCACCCACCGCCTCAAGGCTAATTTGATTTTTAATAGTGAAAGGGACGTGTAAAATTGGTACTGGTTGATTTGTATTGATTTAGAAATTATTATTTGGGATTCATATTTTCTTATGAGATTCTTTAGTGGTTTGAGATTTTTTTGTTTAAAAAAAAAAAAAGCCTTTTTTTTCCTAATTTGGCTTGAACTAATGACCTTCTACAATTATAGGCAAGGCTTCTACTACATTAGCAATGCTTCTTGTCATTGGATTAAGATTTAACTAAATCTTTGAATTTTTATGGGCTTTGATAATCTCTTTTCTTTCTTTTTTATTTTTTTATCTACAACCATTCAGAGGCATTTTTTTTTTTTTTGAGAAATCCTAACTTCTAGTGTGTCTAGAACTCATGACCTTCATGGTCATAAATGAGGGTGCTTACCAACTGAGCTACACCTTCTTGACAACCAGTCGAGACATGTTCATCAAGTTTATGTGTTGGGCCTATAGTGGACTGAAATTGGGCTTTATTGGTTGTATTAGTCGAAGTACAGGTTTTTTTCATATGTTGATCTGAAGTATTTTGGTTCATGAGTGTTTGATGATTGGTGGGGGTACTTGGGGATGATGATTAGTGCATTTTTGTTCATAGCCAAGAGGATGAAAATGCCTATCCATTTCTTGTGTACCTCGTCCACCTGAAATATGGAGATCAAAGGATAGAACGATGTAGTATAGTTTTGACTTCAACACATAGATTAACAATAATGAATGTCAAGATCAGATAAAACAATACATACTGTGTTATATTTCCATTCCCAAGATATGTTCTACACATTAATGGGCAAAAGTTTGAAGTGAGAATATGGAAGGGAGGAAAGAGAGTGTTGTAAAGAAGAGAGAGGATAGAGGGATTAGAATGATTTTTTTTTTTTTTTCTTCACTAAATTAAATATAGATTTTTTTCATATGAAACATCTCACCCAAAATGTGTTGGCACCTCGATTGAAACTTGGTAAAAAAGATAGGAGAGCAAAAATCTCCTTCAAAACACATCAACATAGTAGGACTGGTTTGCTCCTTATTTAATGTTGGTGGAATCACCCCTTATTTTGGGAATAAGTCTCGTTGTGCTAGAATTATCCCATCAAAGATCTACAATCATCAATTAAGGTAAAATAGTGAGCATTAGAATTATTATTGATCAAGTGCACCACTGTTTCTGAGCCAATCTGAACCTCCAAGAATTGAATACCCAAACTGATTTCCATGAGCAACCCCTTGCCTCAATGCTAACACTTTAGCAAATAGATTAGAAGTAAATAACCTCATTTGCATAAAACCTTTAACCCAAGAATTTACCAAAAAAAAAAAAAAAGAACCTGCATGGTCTCTAATTACTCCCCCAATTCCTCCTCTACTTGGGTTTGGATTGGCTGAGCCATCAGTATTAAGAAAGCGATTTAGGAGCAATCTAGGCAATAATTTTAGGCTTAGAAAAGTGAGTAAAATTTATAGCCTTAAAAGTCATAGTGACTGACAAATAAAGAAGAGAAGCACCTAGGCCAAGATGAAAAAAAAGAGAAAGGCAGAGTAGATGGGGTCATGAGGAAAAGGGCATTTTTTTTTTTCCAGACCGAGGAAGCAACATGGCAGTCTCTTAGAATATGCAAAGTATTTTCAGGGCATAACTAGGGGGTGATATTCAACTAAAAAAAAAAAAAAAAAAAAACTAGAGGTGATATTTAATCTAGGGTGACCCAAATCTTTCCATAAAGCTTCTAAATATGGGCTTTTCCATCCTACATGTGAAAAAGAATTAGCTAGGGAATAAAAATGATTTTCATTTTCCACTAAATTGAAATAGATAGTTTTATAATTTTTTTTTTTTTAATTTTGCAATTTGTATATCCTGAATGGTCATTTCTTATTATTTTGTTCACATTTTATTGAGCCTATTTTTTTCACAAATATATATTTAAAATACTTACAAGCAAGCTAGTTGAACTAGTAGTCGAGTCACATTCAGTAGCTGAGCTGTATAGATATATTTTCCACAATCTCATTCATTAAGATTTACTTATTGAACAATCGCCAAAAAATTTCAAAATGCATATCATATAGAACAAAAAACTCACTGTGTGTATAAAAATCTCTACAGACTAAAAAATGCTAAACCCTACAATATCCTTATATATCTCTTTACATATAAATTTAATTTTCTCCCTACCACAATTTCACACTATAATCACAATCTCGAGAAATAATTCTAGACTTTTCATTAACTGCATCCACCCTAATGTCACATTTGACCTTAATTGTAATTTCCCAAGTCTTAACGGCCTCACCTTCAACTTAACCGCAGCTTTAACGTTCAAAAGAAACGGCACGTTTCCTTGCTTTTGTTCATTCCCAGCTTTGCTCTTATGGCGTTATAAGGCTACTACGTTAGATCCTTTCAAAACAGTGTTAAACACCGTTACGTTCTTCGACGGCTGGTAAAAGACAGGCAAAACGCCGTTACTTAGTATAACGTCGCCGTAAGAGACCCTGACTTCACCCCGGACCGCAATATATTCCGATCTTCCTATTTTTAGCTATCTGCTCTGACGCTAA
>JAHSUH010003123.1:0-52777 GCA_025388415.1 Cynanchum wilfordii | reverse complement strand
ATTACCTCATCCATGATTTTACTTTACTTGCTTTTAATTTGCTTTCTAGGATTTAGAAATCAATCTTATCATTCTTGATATTGGTTGGTTTACTTGTTGAATGATTCTTATTCACAAATCATATTCATAATTAGTTTGATTATATTTTCCACACTAGAATTTAATAGAAGTCTTAGGGTTTTAAAATTTAAAAATTTGAATATCAATATCACCTTATTTACTAAACTATTTCGATAGGTGCTCTCGCCTAATTGAGTTATTTTATTAGTGACAAACTTATTTTAATCTTAAGATTCTTATTATTTTTAGTATTATTTATTCGATTATTTTTTTTAAATATAACTCAAATAACACATCAACAGAGGGGGTTTTCTTGATTATTTAAATAATAACTCAAATAACACATCACCGAAGGGCGGTTCCTCCTTGAAGAAATCAATGGAGTTCGGAATGTTTGCGGTTACCAAAGTGGACAGTTCAAAGATTCGAAAAACATTACCACTCCACTGAAGGAAATCTTAGCAACCACGCGGCATCGAAAAGAATGAATTCCACCTCATCGGCAACAACTTCCTCATTGAAATGGATATGACATCGTTCCCAAAGATGTTAGAATTCAAACGAAAATGATTCCCGATTCCGGCTACTCCGATGGAAAAACTGGTTTTCCCGATACACTTTCACGATGAAACATATTCCCGGAAAAAAGAATGTCCTCGCAGATTTTCTCGGTCGACCCATACAAAAGCCTTCTAGCCTCCCCTATATTGCGGTCTTAGAACTTTCCCCTCTTCCTCCTGAAGTTCATGAAACCATTCTGGATCTCACACTCTCTCAAAGAAGTACCCTCAACTTCCGGATCTTCCACCGTATCCTCCTCCGCAAGTATGGCCCAGCTCTTTTCTTTGGTATCACAAATGACCCAAAGCACATCCATACCTCAGCATTTTCCATGTCTGTAATACATGGGACTTTCCTAAAGAAGCCCTTTGCTATTTCCGGTATTTACTTGAAGCCCATACCATTGCATTCAGTTTTAATACTTCCAAACTCTTGTCTTACATTTGGGTTTGCGAAACAGCTACTCGATCTCCTTGAATCTCGCCTTCGATTTTTTAAGTTTCTTACCCGGTTTCACAGTCCTACTTCTTGGATTCGTTTCCTCGGCCCAATCTCGTCCAAGTATGCTGTTGTTGCTCTTCATAGGCCCGTCCAAAATTTAGTCCCCCAAAGGTCTTGCCTATACCACTTCCCCTTAGAACAAATCATTACCTGGTCTCCACATAACTTTGCCACTCGCAGAGCCCAAACACGTTCACCCGAACTTTTTTCAGTCATCCTTGAACAAGTATGTCTAAAAAATAATATTCCGGAAGCCCAAATCCCCGGTCTCATTACTCAGGCCCATACCCGAGTGACTACTCGACCCGTTCACCCATTTCACCATATTTTTTGGGCTGACCATCCTTTCACAACTGAAGTTCTACTCTACATGAATGAACAACGTCAATACCATTGTTATGACTCCGACGACCACAGACAGTTTGAGTATCCCGAAGCAGAATGCTCCGACGACGATGACTACCCTCTTTCTCCGGACAACATCCTTGATCCACAACCTCATTACGACTCGGATACCTACAACGGTGATGCTGGCATCAATAGTCCCGACTAAACACCCTGGCCCCACAGGCTCTTTCCAGATGTGTGCTACAACTATTCCGCCGACGCTTGTGTCCAAATTTCCAATAATGCGTCGTATTATTGCTTTGTTGTTTTATGTGTATTATTGTATTGCTTTATTGCTTTTGCTTTATTGCTTTTACTTATGCACGCTTGTGTCCCCTACTTTGTAAAAGTAACAAGAGAAGATGATACCTCTTGTCTCCTTAGCTTGTTTTAATTTTATTTCAAGTCCGGAATCCTCCCTATAAAAGGATCCCCTTCCCTTCGCTTACTCAGAAGAAGTTTTATGTAAAATCTTTCTATATGAAATATACAATGTTTCCGTAAATCTTTCTTTGGTCCAATCTTGCATTCTTTTAAGTATTTTCTTATGTGTTATATGCTATGAGATCTCAGGTCCGACCAGACAAAGGACAATGGTAGTTATTGTAACTCCGAAGAGTGCATCTCAGGTACGAGGTTACAGCATTTTATGCACGCCCCATGTAGGAAAAGCTGTAACTAATCACTGCTGAAGTCTGGGAACCCCTAAATGGTATCGGAGCCATATTTCGTTCATGATAAACTCCTTTAAGGTGTAAGATTGGATCTCCCTCTCCTATTCACATCATGTCTTCTTCTTCAAGCACTGTCTCTCTTTCTACCCTCTCTTGTTCAAAATCAACCTCTCCTCGCATTCCTAATGTCTATGAAATCGACTATCTTTCCGAAGATAGCAAATATCCTCTCTCTAAGTATCCTATAGTGAACCCGTACCAAATATACCAAAAGGATAAGAGTCCTTTTACTCACAGGCTTCGCCAAGTCTTTGGCAGTCCTGATAAATCCCTTTCTTCGAAGGATTTTGTCCAAGCTTCACAGTTTACGACACACCCCTTACCTGCTACTACTGAAGAACAATATGTCACCCTTCAAATTCCACCTGAATTTCCCGAAAAATGGCGCAGAGAAGGTTTTACTCATATTCATTTTGGTGCCATTCGTTTGGCCCTCACTCTTCATGCGAAAAAAGGTCTTCCTATGGTTTCCCGTATTGCTCTACTTGATTCCAGATTCCCACAATACCAGTATGCTGTTATTGGTACTGTGCAAACAACCCTCAATGCCGGAACTATATTTGTCACCTTATTTCCCAATTTTACCATGTGTCTTGAGGATCCATCCTTAAACACAGTTTTCAAGGTTCAAATCCAAATCTCTGGTCCTGAAATACAAAATACCCTGATGGCCACTTTACATCACCAGATGACCTATCGTGTTCAAAATCATACCCTTGAACTCCCACTTCCCTCTCATCTACAGAATGGTGAAACGGTCTTTCTCTCTCTTGATACTCCCAACACTCCTAGTTGTGTTTTTGTGCCAAGACAACTTGCCCGAGAGCATCTTGAACAAATGCTCCCTTCCTCCCGGCTCACAAACTATGAAACCACCCGACAACCTCGGGTTACACCCCTTCAAAGTTCGGACCCTTCTTTCAAGGCTAAGTCCGACAAGATGGGTTGAAATCGGTTTTCCCGACGGAACTACGGTTTCCTACGGTCTTCCCGACGGAATTTTCTATGCTCCAGCATACGCCTGACATTCCAATTCCAATTATCGGTTTTCAGCAAAATGGTGCCCCTGTCTTGCAGCAGACAACCACCGCTACAGGTCATATATGGTATGATGTCCGTTACTGCCCGATTGTTTGACGCCTTGACTCCAGTTCGGACGATGAACAGAATTTTTCCCGACAAAGGAAACCTCCCTCACGAAAGAAGCCCAAAGCTCCAACTTCTCAACAAACTCTTAAAGCCCGATACCTTTCCGGTGACCCTCATGTTGGCCTCCTTGGCCAACCCAGCGGTAAGTTTGATTATTATGTCCTCTATGGTAGTCCTGCTTCTTCTTCTCCGACAGCTCCTGTATCTTGGCCACCCCGGCCTAGTACTCCCGATGATTGGCAGCCTGATGACACTCCCTGGACTTTGTCCGATCCTCCAGAGACTCTTCCCGAGCCTCTTCCAGACCTACAACCCTTACGGTTTATGATGCATCCCTCCTCCTCTTATGATGCTGATTTTCCTCCTTTGGACTCGTTTCAACGAGATCAAACTAAGCATACCTGGAAGGTAAAATCTCCCCTTGCCCTAGATGACAAAGGTCAACCGAAAACAGTCTCCCCAGTGAAGCCACTTTAAACTGGCAATCCGAAAATGCTGTTGCCCAAAATCAAGCTCTTCAACGACTCTTAGCTGGCCAACTCTCTAAACAAAGCAAACCGACTTAACCTCTCATCTTCGGATATATACAAACCTCATTGCGGAACTAAAGTCAAAGGTCTCGAACCTTCACCAGCAACTTTCTTTTCTTGTTCAGTATACTACGGAATGGTCCCCTCAAATGGCCTCTCTTTTGAAAGAAAAAGAATTCTTGCAAACACAGCTCCGTTCTCTTGAATCTCAGTATCAAGTCTATCAACAGCCACAATCCTCCTTATTCTCTATACCCGAGACCACATATATTCCACACCTGCCAACACATCCTCCCACTTTGTTTCCTCCTTCCCTCCAACATAATCCAAGTCCCAGTACCTATTCTCCTGCTCTATCCCTCTGGAAAACATCTCGTCCACCAGCAGCCACCTCTATATCTACTCTCCCGGTTACCTTACCGGAATCTCCAGCCAAACCCACGGAAACCTCTCCGGTCTCCCAAATGATGTTCCTAGATGAAGGCCAAAACCCAATCTCTTCCTTCTTATCTCAACTTGAGAAACTTCCCTCGTCCTTCTCTCGGTCCGATACATCCCTCACACCTACTCCTCATGAGTCTTTTGACCCATTTGACTCCATTGATAAATTATTCATGATGGACCCCGAAGTAGTCGAACTTGATGAAGATCTACCTACCCCTCCGGTTCCTCAAACCCGCTTGTCCGGTCCCATACAACATCACCGCAAGTTCACCCTTGATGATATACCTCCTTCTCAATGGCGATCTCGATTCCAATCTCTCTATGCTTGGCTAACAACGGATCTCCAGCGGTATCCATTAAATGAAGTCCTCCAACGGTTTGTTGCCCGCTTTGAAGGTCGCCTTCGCGACTATTATACAGCCCTTGGTGAGTATCGACAACTTCAATTCCTCCAGATCACTTCTCCGGAAGAAGTCATAGAAGTGCTCAAACGCAATTTTCTTGGTGAAAGCATCCATGAAGTCACTACAGCACGAACTGAATATCTCAAGATGCAATGCTTGCTCCATCAAATTCAAAGATCTCGAACGACACTACGATCGTATGTCAAAACGATTTTTTATCATCAACCGGATCGATGACATCAATCTAAAGCATGCCTTTATCAACTCGGTCCCAGACGAGCTTGCTAATGAAACTATGCTCCAAATTCGAGCCTCCAACCTCGGTTGGGCTCACATTACTCTCGCGGACAAATTTGGCGATGATGCAACAAGCCCTTGAAAAGCTTTGCAACCAAACCCGGTTCTTTCAACGGTATCAGGTCCAATATAAAAGCCCTCGGTCAAGCCTACTCCGAATCCCATCTCAAGATCAAGTGCAAAGATACCCACAATTGCCTTTGTGCCCAGAACAAGCCTTCTAAACAGAAGTCTTCTCCATCATCTTTTAGACAGACCAAACACGGTTTCTTCCGTCCCAAGAAACGAAACAGATTCCACAAGCGAAATTGGAAATTTCGGAAAAGACGAAAAGCCACACAGCCTGGATCTAAAGGAACCAAATGTTTTCTCTGTAAACAAGAAGGTCACTTTGCCCGCAACTGTCCTAACAAAAAGAAGAGAACCCAGTTCATGCTCCAGATCAAACCTCATCTCAATCCCGATGATACTTCCGACATTGAGTCCTCCTTCGAACTCGATAATGACCCAGATGACGCTCTCCTTGTCATTGCTTACACAGATTCCGAGTCGATTCCGATTCCGATTCCGATGATCTCTCCGATCTCTCTTCCGATGAAATACTAATGTTCCCTGTTGTTTCTCCATCTCTCTTGTCCTATACCCCTCACCCTTTGATCCGAACCACAGTCTTTCTAAAACACCATACCCTAGCCATCCCGGTGATAGCCTTAATTGATACCGGTGCTTCCTCCTCGGTCATGTGTCCGGATTTACTCCCCTCCGAATATTGGCGGCCTCACAGTCGAAGTTTCAGAAGTGCCAATGGTGCAGACTTCACCATCGATAAGCTCAGTAAACCCATACACATCCAACTACTCCCCAACCTTACTCTCACTCACCGAGTCCTTGGTTCATATTTGCCTCAAAAAGATCTTATAATTGGCTTTGATCTTCTAAGTCAAATCTCCCATCTTTCTTTTACCCCTACAGGTCTCACTTACAAAGGACACCTCATCCCATGGCTCCTTCCTCCGAGCACAGTTCCAGATAGAACCATTCCTTGACCCATTCTCTCGCTATTCGAACCGACCTCATTCAAAAATCATGTGCCCTCTCTCACGGTGATTTCCTGCTCAAGTGTCAACACCCACTCTGGAAAAACCCCGATTGGTTTATCACCCTGCCTTTTGCCTCTACAAAAGAAACTACACCTCAAAAGGCCAGCCACGGTGGTATGTCCCCAGCTCACTATGAGTTAGCCACAACAATTAAATCAATTCTTTGCAAGAACACCTCATTGAATCGACCCCTTTCCTCTTGGGCTTCAGCGCTTTCTATGTTAATAAGAGAACAGAACAACTCCGTGGGAAAATGCGCTTGGTCATCAATTACCAAGCCCTCAACAAATTCCTTGCTGATGACAAATTTCCTCTTCCAAGAAAACTTGACATTTTTCAGTATATTCCCTCCGCCAAAATCTTTTCCAAGTTTGACTTGAAAGCCGGCTTTTGGCAGTTAGGAGTTCACCCTTCCGATAGGTACAAGACCGCCTTCTGTATTCCAAACCACCATTACCAGTGGACTGTCATGCCCTTTGGCCTCAAAGTTGCCCCATCTTTGTTCCGGAAAGCTATGACCACAATCTTTGCTCCCCTGTACCCACACATCCTCATTTATATTGACGATATCCTGCTCTTTTCGGATACCCTCGATGCTCATCTTAAACTCCTGCACTCTTTTCATGACATCGTCCAGTCTCATGGTATCATGCTCTCTGAATCAAAAATGATTCTTGGAACCCCCGAAATTGATTTTCTCGGTATGAAACTCTCCAATGGCACATATATCCCTCAACCTCACATAGCCCAAAAATTGCTCGACTTCCCTGATGAATTACATTCTACCACACAGATCCAACAGTTTCTTGGTCTCGTAAATTATATATCTACTTTTATCCCACAGGTTTCGAAGTGCCGATCTATCTTATCTTCCCGATTGAAGAAATCAGCCCCTCCTTGGTCCTCCAAGCATACTGCAGCTTGTTCAAGCTTTAAAGCACATCTCTCAACATCTCTCTCCACACCAGATTCCTACCATTGGAACCCCCATCATACAGACGGATGCCTCCCGATGAACACCTGGGGTGCGGTTCTCCTTGAAGAAATCAATGGAGTTCGGAATGTTTGCGGTTACCAAAGTGGACAGTTCAAAGATTCCGAAAAACATTACTACTCCACTCTGAAGGAAATCTTAGCAGTCAAACGCGGCATCGAAAAGAATGAATTCCACCTCATCGGCAACAACTTCCTCATTGAAATGGATATGACATCGTTCCCAAAGATGTTAGAATTCAAGCGAAAAATGATTCCCGATTCCCAGCTACTCCGATGGAAAAACTGGTTTTCCCGATACACTTTCACAGTGAAACATATTCCCGAAAAAAGAATGTCCTCACAGATTTTCTCGGTCGACCCATACAAAAGCCTTCTAGCCTCCCCTATATTGCGGTCTTAGAACTTTCCCCTCTTCCTCCTGAAGTTCATGAAACCATTCTGGATCTCACACTCTCTCAAAGAAGTACCCTCAACTTCCGGATCTTCCACCGTATCCTCCTCCGCAAGTATGGCCCAGCTCTTTTCTTTGGTATCACAAATGACCCAGCACATCCATACCTCAGCATTTTCCATGTCTGTAATACATGGGACTTTCCCAAAGAAGCCCTTTGCTATTTCTAGTATTTACTTGAAGCCCATACCATTGCATTCGGTTTTAATACTTCCAAACTCTTGTCTTACATTTGGGTTTGCGAAACCACTCACGATCTCCCCTGAATCTCGCCTTTGATTTTTTAGTTTTCTTACCTGGTTTCACAGTCCTACTTCTTGGATTCGTTTCCTCGGCCCAATCTCGTCCAAGTATGCTGTTGTTGCTCTTTATAGGCCCGTCCAAAATTTAGTCCCCCAAAGGTCTTGCCTATACCACTTCCCCTTAGAACAAATCATTACCTGGTCTCTGTAGGGTTGAGACTCAACCATAAGGGTTACCCTATAGTTTAGTTGAGGGGAGTGGTAGCTGAAGATCTACAGAGCGGGATAAGGATCCGGAGCACAAGTCTCGGCGAGGTCTGGAGGATTAAGCCGGTTCGTGGAAGCAGTGAGAGCAACACGACAACTTTCTCTTTCCTTTTCTTTTCGTTCTTGTATTTCTTTTCCTTTATATGTTATGATTCCGTGTCCTAAGATACTCTTTATTTTGATTGATTGATTAATGATTTATACATTCCTAGGAAGGATACGCTTTAATATACATTATGAATTGCTTATTGTTTTGGGCTTTCGATTTGATTCTCGTATTGAGTTTATGCCATGAAACTTAGGTTGATGCATGATACTACAATAGTTAATTAAATTGACGGTTTGTTAATGAGTCCCAACCATAGGAGATTTAACGAATTTCCAGATTAGGTCTAATAACTTGCGGCAACCATACTGAAGTTAGGCAGCCTAATAATCTCGAGTTCATAATCAATGCAAACCTTAAGATTAACTTATTAAATTGACGACTTAATAACTAATCTACAAAGGTTTAGGATTACTTGCGACAACCATATTGAGGTAATCACATTAGATAATTCGGGTATGGTAGTAAGATGATTCAAATTCATAATTGCCCTAGATCCATTTGCAAATTGAAATTTCGAACATTGTTCATCTTAATTAATCATACGTACTTCATTAGAGATCTTAGCCAATTATTTTCCATTCTTGTTTTACTTATTCTTTAAACAACATACATGAATTGAATGGACACCTAGGACTAATTCCCCGAACCTTAAAGTTTGTCATAATTGGTAGAAACTAACCAGTGGTCACCAACGTTCCCGTGGATACGATATTTATAAATTTAAAATCGTGGTACTCCCGTGTTACTATCTGCATGCGATAGGTACTCTGCCTTAGTTGTGTTTGATTTTGTGACACTGTTTTGTGAGATTATTTGCTTTATATGATACTATATTTTACTCACTCAAAACACACACCAGATTTTTGGCGCCGTCGTTGCCGGGGATGCAAAAATTCATAATATTTTTATAATTCCTGGTCAAAATTTTAGAAATTTTATGATTTGGTAACAGTAGTATCTATCCTTTATGACTTGATTAGTGGAATTAGATCTCACTTTCCTAAGTATAAGGTTTCCTAAATTTTTAATTTAAGAAATTATCTAGAATTAAATAATTAAGGTCATCTAGTTTTAGAAAATTCATTCTAAAACCATACCAGGAAAAACTCTAGAGATTATCTAGGTCGATTAAAAAAAAAAAAAAAAAAAATTATTTTTCGAACTCTTTTTCTTTGCTTATTTCTTATCTTATTGAAACATTATGCCTAATATATCTTTGGTATTATCATAAACTAAAAATTTTTGACTTCATCATGCGAGGATCCACTTGAATTGAAACCAAAAGGGCTTTGCCATACCACCTTTGCTATGGATGCCTAAGATGAAGGTAAGAACTTCCTTGTTTATAATTGCAATCTGAATGAGAAACGAAAGGAAGTTGCAACTGAATGCACTCAAGAGGTACAAAAGAGCTTGTGTTTATAAAATTGTTGATATTCCAGGTATCAATCCTAGCCTTTGCTCTTATACATGTTCTATTGTTTTCCGGATAGCTGTTCTAGCTATATTATTTCTTAACATGATAAGAGAGTTTAAGGGAGTTTATAGATGATATCCTATGATTGATATACGTTCATGCATTGTTTGTGAAATCTAGAATCTATGTTTTAGAGATGCATGAAAACAACGCATATGCTTAACTGGAAAAGTTATTCCTTTTGTGTTTGATAAGTCATTTTTGCATGAATTTTATTAAAGGAATTCTTTCACTACTGCACCCATTATGACATCCCTCCGATTGAAATTGGCTATATGATATGTGATGTTAGTAATTATGCAGTAGGAGTTGTTTGAGGACAAGGATATGCTATGAATTTCTAAATGTTATACTATAACTGTTGTATATGCATTTGATATATTTGGCCTTGTCCAACACTACTATGTACACTGATCACCCTGCACTCACTTGTTGAATTACAAAGCATTTTGTGTACATTGGATAGAATCCTAAAATTTAATAAATTTGATGAATATGGAAATTCAATGAACTTTAAATGGAAAAATAGGATTTGGCATGATAAACAGTTTAAATGAATTTCAACTTGAGGATAAAATGTTATTATATTCACATTTGAAAATGTTTTCGGGATGTTTTAAAGCTATTGGACGAGACTCCTTCATTATCAAACACGTCTCGCCATGGGAGCTTGTGAAGTAATGAATGAGGGTGAAACATCATTTAAAGTGAACAAACAGAAGTTGAGATTTTACAGGGAATTGTTCAAGAAAATCGAACATAAAGTCCTTCTAAGGAGGAAAGGCAGTCCAGCTTAATGACAATAAAGAAGCGCTAATAGGGAGGCAACCCTATGTTTTTGTTGTTTTGTTTTGTTTTTCTTGTTCTTGTTTTTTCTTTGTTTGTCTTTAGTTTGTGTGTTTTATTTTAAAGGTGTCTTATGTGGTTTTTGGCGTAATTTATATCTACTCTGTTTATTTAGAAACTGGATGCTCCAAAATAGGATTTTCACGTTTATTTAGAGACTGGATGTCTAGTTTAGGACTACTATGCTTACTTGAGTAGATTCCGGAAGTTCCAGACAGGTATATATGTGCTAAATGATCATGGCATGATAGAAACTGGATGTTCCAACATAGGGATTACACTTGTTTAATTAAATAGATGTTGGATGTTCCAGATAAGACATTGTTTTGAAAATTGATGTATTCAGTGGATAATGATTGTTCCAGTACAAATTTTACTGCATATAAATTGTTTGGAACACATTAGATTCAAGAATGGTAGAATTCGATTGTGCATGTGCACTGCACGACCGTGTTCATGGGGAACTGTGCAAAATTTGCTACTCATAGCTATTAATTACTCTATCCCCTATTTATCTCTAAATTCACTCAACTCTCTTTTTCTATCTTTTTCATAACTCCACCAAAATCAAGTCTAAAGTAGAATCTCTTCCATACGGTTCGTGGCAAGAAATTCCTAGATTAAGAACACTTGAATGTTGACAAGATCAATCTCCCATCAATCATCCGGGTCTGGTCCATCAATAGGAAACTAATCACATCAACTTGGCACTAATCGTATATCCGGGTCTGGCCTAACAATTAGTGTTAATCCGAACCACAATCTCAAATCAAAGCTTGTACTAAAGATAAAATTCAGATCTAAAGTCATCAATGAAATTGCAATTCGAATTAATAAAACCACAATCATTCCATCCAAGAACATCACAATATCTCAAGTAATTTGTAAAATAAAACCAACCAAATCTACCTATAAGAAATGTAGAAATGAGAATTCCTAAGGTTGGTTAACTAATTACAAAGAATAACAAGGAATAATAGAAGAAAAGGGGAAAGTGAAACATAGACATTAAACATTCTTCCTCTTCAACTCCTTCTCTTGATTCTTCTTTGCTTCTTCAACTTGGATCTGCAATTTGTGTAGCCCGAATACCCTAGAATATATTCAGTAAATTTCCTTACGGATCGAGGCAAACCTACCAAATTAATCCCAAGATACTCAATACTACAACAAGTAGAGAGTAATCTCTAAGAAGATTGGAAAATCAAAGTATAGATCTCTCTCTAAGTTCTACCAAACCTCTAAAATTACTTAGCAATTAAGCCTAATCAAACCTCTATCCAACCTTTTTCTAACCCTAAATAATGGTAAAAATCCCAATATTTATAGATAACCAAAACAGGGGTAAAATAGTAATTTTACACAAAAATCACCAAAATCTCGGAACAGAGCGCCAAACACGGGCTCAAGTGTTATACGCGAACACGGGCTCGGTGGCGTTTCATAAGCGAGCGCGTGTTTAATCTGGCCGTGTTCTTCCTTCATGTCTGGCCGTGTTCATTCACCGAGCACGTGTTCCGTAGCTTGGCAGGGCGTGTTCTTGGACTGAGCGCGTGTTCCTGGACTGGTTGTGTAAATCTTTCCAGAAATTGCATATTTAGTCCCCGAACTTCGCTCTTTTGATCAATTGACTCCACAAACTTCCTAAAAACAGAAATATCACAATTAAGTGCACAATTAACATATTTATCTCAATTTACTCTAATAATCCTCAACAATTATGCACAAATACCCTTCCAAAACATTATCAAATTTAGCGTTATCATAATACCCCACAACTTAACCTTTTCTTGTCCTCAAGCAAATCAAAGAAGGAATTTGAATCAAACAAATCATTGAAGAGAAGTGCATAAATGTTTTCTCAAAGAATTCAAACTAACTAGTTTACTTTTCAAAGATCTCATAAACAAAGTGTTTAAGGAATGATTCACTTCTATACCTCATCAAGTGTTTTCATGTTTAAGTCAAGAAAAATCAATTTGAACAAATCATTTTCAACTTAAATACGAAAAACGATCATAAAATCATCCCGAGTGCAGTGTGTTCTCTATCTCAATTAGTGATCTAAATAGCAAATTTCCTTTCAAAGCAAATTACTCAAATAGTGGTTCGGTCGATCAAAAACTTCAACAACGAGACATAATCACAATCAAATCTCAAGAAACAAGCCACTTATTCAAAAGTAAATTTTTATTCAATTTATTCTCTTTTATTCAAGGTTTTTATTGTTTGCTTAACAATATCAACTTTAACTACCCTTGTAACGAGTTCCACTCCGATGACTCCCGGATCCCGAGGACCTTAGGGCACCGGGCATTCAATTCCCATAAGAAGTGGTGCTCAAGTAGCAAAGGATACATGCAAAACAACCTTTTATTCAACAATTTATTCAACGAAAATTAAAAGTGTGGCAAGTCTCTCAAAGAATTTTTCAAGTGAAAATTCAAGTCATTTCCATTCCCAAAAGACTTAATACTATTCAAATAAACTTTCCAAAAGTAGTCCACTAATCGGAACAACCAACCAAAAATAGTTGTGTCAAAAGAGTTTCAGGAATTTCCTATAATCATGCTCGTACCAAGTATCAACAAAATGAACTAAATCAAATCTCGAGACTTTCAACAATCAACAACCGATATCTATCATCGGCTAAGCAAATCAAATTCCCACAAAAAGTTCACAAAAATAATCTTTTCAAGTAAACTAATCATTTTGAAAAATTTGAAAAATTCGAAAAATTTAGCAATTTTTTGAAAATATTTGCAAATTGAGATAAAACGAGCACACACACCTACCCCACAACTTGAAAATTGCACTGTCCTCGGTGTAAAAGCTAATACCCCACAACTTATTTTATAAAAATAAGAAAACGAGAAAAACAATGAAAAGAAAAAGAATAGGTGCGGAAAGGAAATATAAAAGAAATATTAGTACGAAAAAGAGAGAAAGAAAAACTCCCCAATAGCGATCGTTAATCAAGATATATCTCCTGCTCGTTTTTGTCGAAATTGCTCGTGTAAATCTTCAACCTTTGATTGTTGATTTTAAATGTTGAACCGTCGTCTCTTGTCACTTCGCAAACTCCGTACGGAAGAACTATGGAAATCACGAATGGTCCGGTCCAATAGCTTTTTAATTTTCTTGGAGACATTTTCAAACGAGAGGTAAAAATTAAAACTTTATCTCCAGTAGAAAATTCTTTTGGACCTCTACAACATTCATCATGCCACCCCTCGTCGAGTTCGTGAAGTTGCAACATTCTTTCTTCCGTGGTAAGTTTGTCCTCTAAATTGCACTTTTGAAAAGCCCGGGAAGCTTTATCCTCTATCTCAACGGGCAAGTGGCAACGAGTCCCATAGAGGAGTCGATATGGAGAGAAGCTCCGTTGAAGTCCGAAACATAGTCCGGAAAGCCCATAGAGCATCGTCTAGCTTAAGAGACCAATCTTTTATGTTTACTTCCACGGTTCTCTCTAGGATTCTTTTAATTTCTCGATTTGTCACTTCTACTTGTCCACTCGTTTGAAGATGATACGATGTCGATAGCCGATGTTGAACTCCGTATCTTTTGAGAATTTTCTCAAGTTGGACGTTGCAGAAGTGAGTTCCTCTAGCGCTAATTAGAGCTTTCGGGCAACCGAACCTTACAAACAACCGTTGAAGAAACTTACACACAACTTTAGCATCGTTAGTAGCACAAGCTTGGGCCTCCGGCCACTTAGAAAAATACTCAACAGCTACTAAAATATATTTATTTCCATAAGAAGAAGGAAAAGGACCCATAAGGTCAATACCCCAAATATCGAAAATATCGATACTTTGAATAATTCGTTGTGGTGTCTGGTCTCGTGCGGAGATACTTCTCATTCGTTGGCAAGTGTCGCAAGTTTTGACAAAGGAGTGTGCATCTTTAAACATTGTAGGCCAATAAAAACCGGCCTCTAATATTTTTCTTACGGTGTTGTTAGCCGCTGAGTGTCTTCCAATTGGTCCCGTGTGGCAATGTTCTAGAATCTTGAGTCCTTCTGTTCCCGAAACACATCTTCTGATAATGTGATCAGCACAAATTCGGAACAAATATGGTTCTTCCCAATTATAGTATTTCAAGTCAGAAAAGAGTTTACGCTTTTGTTGGGAGGAAAAATCACTAGGAAGTACTTTAGCAACAAGATAATTAGTAATATCGGCAAACCAAGGAAGAGATTTATAGAAACTATTGAAGATCTCCTTTTTATTTTCTTCATTAGATTTGAATGAAAAGAGTATTTTGTTTTGTGCCATTATTACAGCTCTTTTTCTTCCAAATCTGCACAATAAAATTTCTTCCTAAACCCCTACAAAAAATTAGGAGATGAAATAAAATAAGTAAGTCGAAGAATACAATAATTCAACATACAAAAATAAATAAATATAAAGAAAAGAAAAACAGCTAGAAAATAAATGAAATGAAATTAAGATGGACGAAATTTTTGTGAAACAAAATTGAATTGAGTGTATGCATGCTTATCGGGTAGCATAAAAACAGAGGAAAAGGCAGAGGCATAAATATTCAGTTCTGGAAATTATACAAAACAGAGTAATTACAGAGTTGTGCATATGTTAGCTACTGGAATTTGTATTAAAAAAGAGGAATTAACCTTTATAGCTACTGGATTTCTCTGCAAAACAGAGGAAAACATATGCTGAAATTTTCAGAATGACCAAAACAAATTGTAACTCACAAAATTCTGGGCACATTACAACAAAAACAGTGAAGAAGACTCACTGAAATTTTACACAAAACAGAACAAAACATGTAACAACTACTGAATTAAATATAAGGTAGTAGTGATGTAAAAAAATCTGCCACTGTACTGCCCAAAATTTCAGCAAAAACTGAACAAAAACAAGCATACCACAAATTTCTGGATTAAAAATTTCAGCAAACCACATGTTGCTGGACTGCCCACAAATAATTTTACTGAAAATGCAATGTAAAAAAACATACCAAATCATCTAGCTACTGGAAAATGAAAAACAAAAGAAATGAGATTAAATACAACTAATGTATCTATATATCATTATTGCAATACCATGCAAAACTATTTACAAGGAAACTATATGCTAACCTACTGGAAAATGTAAACCTAGAAAAACAAGGAAACTCATGCATTTTCTAATTAAATTAATCAAGCAAGATCAAAGAATATAAAGAACAAACTTCTCCCTACTGGAAAATGAGGATACATAATATATATATATACATCTATTCCTATAATAAAGTATATGCAAAAAGAACTACTGGAAGATCAAGCTGCAATTAATAATACATACATAGAAACCATGCATACTGTAGAAACCATGCATACTGTATATAAGACAAAACATAAAAAGCACAATCCACTAACACGTAAATATACAACTAGTATATATACATAAGCATACAAATAAAAAGTACAACTCTTGTGAGTACATCTACTGCTCATGTAATATACATACTTTAATATACATAATAGAATCATGCAGAACTAATATATATAATCAACAAATATCATGCAATGAAAAACTAAACATGCAGTTCAACCATATTAGAACATAATAACCTAATTCTAACTACTGGAATGCAGAAATTAAGGAGAAATCCATGTAATAATATTTACCTAAATCACCATGCAATCTAACTAAATCATATGCAAAAACAATCAATACAAAATACTTGAAATCTGAAAATGAAATGTAACAAAGCTAATGAAGTGAATTAAATAACTAAACTAAAAATGTTGGTCACTAAACTAGCATTTCTTAGAATTAGTTTCTAAGAATGCATACTACTCAACAAAAAGCTATACATATTTATTTCCTAAAGAATTAAAAGAATACTAGATAAATTCCTAAAGATGCAAATCTAAAAATAACAATGGTGACCATTTATTGAAAAATTTACTTCATGCAAAATCTAACAAAAATTTCAAAAGAAGAAATTAAAAGAAGCTATACCAAAACTTATATCAAATGCAAAGTAAGGTTAACATATAAAAGATAGAAAAAAAGAAAAACATCTAATCATCAATACCTAACAAAAGTAAGTATCTAGATAATAGTCTTCATGAATTGAAGATATTATTAGAATACTAACTAAACTAGAAAGCTCTTAAAGAAAATAAAGGAAAGAAGATAAAATGACAAGTTCATGCAAAAATAACTAAGAAATGTAAGACAACTAAAGAAGATGCAAAACAAGTAAATGACAAGTAAATGAGACTAAGGTTAAGAAAAGAAGTAAACTAAACTACTCTAACATAATACCTAAAAATCAAGACAATATCTATTACAACTATCAAAAATATCATAAAACGAAAGCATGGAAATACAACTAAGATCATGAAATAGAAATCAATCAAAGAAAGAGTCAAGTTAGAAAACTAGTTAGATCTTATACTAACCAAACCTAAGAATCTAGTTAGATCAAGTTAGAAGAGATTAGAACAAACTAAGTCAAGTTAGAAAGTATGAAAAACAATTAGATCTAAAAATTCTAAACTAAAGATCAAACTAAGATGTTAAACCTAAGATCTAAGTTATTCTAAAGGTTAAGAATCTAAAGAATCAAAAGCTAACTTAATCTAAAGAATCAAAAACATCAAGAAAATTAATAGGATTCCCCGGCAACGGCGCCAAAAATCTGATGTATTATTTGAGTTATAAAATATTAATATAAATAATATAAATAATCGAATAAATAATAATAAAAATAATAATAATCTTTAATATAAAAAATAGGTTTGTCACTAATAAAATAACTCAATAAGGCAGAGCACCTATCGTAATAGTTTAGTAAATAAGGTGGTATTCGGATTTTAAATTTATAAAAATCATTTTTCCCTAAGACTTCTATTAAATTCTAGTGTGGAAAATATAATCAAACTAATTATGAATATGATTTGTGATTAAGGATCATTCAACAAGTAAACCAACCAATATCAAGAATGATAAGATTGAATTCTAAATCCTAGAAAACAAAGTAAATGAACAATGTAAGGAATAAAGCAAGTAAAAGGTTGGGAGGAATTCTTTGTAAAATATAGGTGAGATAAGAGGATACAAAATACCAAGTATAGGATAATCTTGGATCTAGTATCATAACTCCACCAAAATCAAGTCTAAAGTAGAATCTCTTCCATACGGTTCGTGGCAAGAAATTCCTAGATTAAGAACACTTGAATGTTGACAAGATCAATCTCCCATCAATCATCCGGGTCTGGTCCATCAATAGGAAACTAATCACATCAACTTGGTACTAATCGTATATCCGGGTCTGGCCTAACAATTAGTGTTAATCCGAACCACAATCTCAAATCAAAGCTTGTACTAAAGATAAAATTCAGATCTAAAGTCATCAATGAAATTGCAATTCGAATTAATAAAACCACAATCATTCCATCCAAGAACATCACAATATCTCAAGTAATTTGTAAAATAAAACCAACCAAATCTACCTATAAGAAATGTAGAAATGAGAATTCCTAAGGTTGGTTAACTAATTACAAAGAATAACAAGGAATAATAGAAGAAAAGGGGAAAGTGAAACATAGACATTAAACCTTCTTCCTCTTCAACTCCTTCTCTTGATTCTTCTTTGCTTCTTCAACTTGGATCTTCAATTTGTGTAGCCCGAATACCCTAGTATATATTCAGTAAATTTCCTTACGGATCGAGGCAAACCTACCAAATTAATCCCAAGATACTCAATACTACAACAAGTAGAGAGTAATCTCTAAGAAGATTGGAAAATCAAAGTATAGATCTCTCTCTAAGTTCTACCAAACCTCTAAAATTACTTAGCAATTAAGCCTAATCAAACCTCTATCCAACCTTTTTCTAACCCTAAATAATGGTAAAAATCCCAATATTTATAGATAACCAAAACAGGGGTAAAATAGTAATTTTACACAAAAATCACCAAAATCTCGGAACAGAGCGCCAAACACGGGCTCAGTGTTATACGCAACACGGGCTCACGGTGGCGGTTTCATAAGAGCGCGTGTTTAATCCGCCGTGTTCTTCCTTCCTCTGGCCGTGTTCATTCACCGAGCACGTGTTCCTTAGCTTGGGCGGCGTGTTCTTGGGACCGAGCGCGTGTTCTCGGACTGGTTGTGTAAATCTTTCCGGAAATTGCATATTTAGTCCCTGAACTTTGCTCTTTTGATCAATTGACTCCACAAACTTCCTAAAAACAGAAATATCACAATTAAGTGCACAATTAACATATTTATCTCAATTTACTCTAATAATCCTCAACAATTATGCACAAATACCCTTCCAAAACATTATCAAATTTAGCGTTATCAATTGTGTTAATAGATGTTTCAGATTAAGTGTGGGGTATTCGTTTTTCACCTACCTTCAACACCGAGGACAGTGTTCATTTTAAGTGTGGGGTAGGGTGAGCTTTTTTGGGCCAAATTTTTCAAATGTTTCTCGAATTTTATGGCAATTTTAAACTTTTTGGGATATCCGATAAACTCTTGAAGTATGATGTACTCCCCCTATGATAAAAACTATTTGTTTGATTGTAAGAATCTTGAGGATTGAGTTTGATTTATTCATAGAAACTTGATGCTAGTCTAGTTGTAGGAAATCCCTCTTATCTTGAGCACATCTATTTTGGCGAAATTGTTTGATTGATGGATCACTTTTGGACTTTTAGTTAAATAGTGTTAGACCATCTGGATGTTGTGATAGCTGTTATGGTAACTTGATAGGGGTTTGAGAAGCATGCCACTCTTTATTTTTCTATTATTTATTTTAATAAGGGTAGTTTGCAAGTGTTCTTTGCTACTTAGGAATCACTCTTGAAGGGAATTGAATGCCCGGTGCCCTAAGGTCTTTGAGGTCTGGGAGCCACCGGAGTGAGACCTGCTACAAGGGTAGTTAAAGTTAACATGGTTAAGTAAACGCTTATACCCACTGCATTGAAAAAAAAAATATTTATGTTTGAAAAAAAAAAGTATATATATATATAAAAAAAAAAAGAGAAAGTAATAAGTGTGACATTGTGACTTGATCCCTAAATGGTTAATTGTAATTAGCTGTTGTGACGTCTAAGTGATCAACATACTATCTTTCTACTAGTTTGAAGGGAAGTCTATTGTTTGGATGATGAGTCAGATTAGAACACACACTACACCCGGGGAGATTCTATGATTAGATGTGTGTTGATTTAATATGGATATTTTGAATTATTTCTTCTTGATTTGCACATGATACATTTGATGAGGCATTTGGAGTAATTCACTCTTTGATAGTCCATTCCGATTTTCCGAACAAGTTTGAATTGTTTAAGACTCTGTGAACACCTTATGTGCTTAATTGATTAACATGGTTAGTTGAGTTATATGTGTTTTCTTGGACTATATTTAGTAGTTTGCTTCAGGACAAGCAAAAGACTAAGTGTAGGGTATTTGATAACTCGATTTTATATCGTGTTTTTATACATTAATTGTGTTCAATTCGAGTTAATTATGGAGTTAATTGGATTTAATTAAATGGAAATTACGCAAATTTGCTCTGTTTTCGATTTCGGAAGTTTCAGGGACCAAAATTGAAGAAATGAAGAAATCGGGGACTAAATTGCAATTTAAGAGTAGCGCATGGAATATCGTGTCACACACGCGCAGCACTGTGTCATACAAGTGTCGTGCCACAACGTCGTGCCATAATGCGCAGCACCGTGCCACAACGTGCCGCAACGCCCGCAGCACCGTGCCGCAATGGGCCAGCACCGTGCCACTATGGCCTAGTAAATGTCCCACATTGGAAATTTTCTGTTTTCCAGCCCAACTCACCCCTATAAATAGAGGCATCATGTGCAAGCTTTGACACACCGGAATCACTCGGAACAAGAGCATTTTCGAGTTTCTAGACCATTGGAATTTCGTGATAAGCTCTAGTCGAGATTGAGTTTTCATTTTTCTTTCTTCTCGAGTGTAGGGTTGAGCCTCAACCATAAGGGATACCCTATAGTTTAGGTGAGGAGAGTGGTAGCTGAAGATCTCTAGAGCAAGATAAGGATCCGGAGTACAAGTCTCGGCGAGGCCTGGAGGATTAAGCCAGCCCGTGGAAGCAGTGAGAGCAAAACGACAACTTTCTCTTTCCTTTTCTTTTCGTTCTTGCATTTGTTTTCCTTTATATGTTATGATTCTGTGTCCTAAGATACTCTTTATTTTGATTGATTGATTAATGATTTATATATTCCCGGGAAGGATATGTTTTAATATACATTGTGAATTGCTTATTGTTTTACGCTTTCAATTTGATTCTCGTATTGAGTTTATGCTATGAAACTTAAGTTGATGCGTGATACTACAATAGTTAATTGAATAGATGGTTTGTTAATGAGTCCCAACCATAGGAGATTTAATGAATTGCCAGATTAGGTCTAATAACTTGCGGCAACCATACTGAAGTTAGGCAGCCTAATAATCTCGAGTTCATAATCAATACAAACCTTAAGATTAACTTATTAAATTGACGACTCAATAACTAATCTACAAAGTTTAGGATTACTTGCGACAACCATATTGAGGTAATCACATTAGATAATTCGGGTATGGTAGTAAGACGATTCGAATTCATAATTGCCTTAGATCCGTTTGCAAACTGAACTTTCGAACATTGTTCACCTTAATTAAACATACGTACTTCATTAGAGATCTTAGTTAATTATCTTTCCATTCTTGTTTTAATTATTCTTCAAACAACTTATCTGAATTGAATGGACACATAGGACTAATTCCCTGAACTTTAAAGATTGACATAATTGGTAGAAACTAACCAGTAGTCACCAATGTTCTCGTGGATACGATATTTATAAATTTAAAATCGTGGTACTCCCGTGTTACTATCTGCATGCGATAGGTACTCTGCCTTAGTTGTGTTTGATTTTGTGACACTATTTTGTGAGATTATTTGCCTTATTTGATATTCATTTTTACTCACTCAAAACACACACCAGATTTTTGGCACCGTTTTCGGGGATGCAAAAATTCATAATATTTTTAAAATTCCTGATCAAAATTTTAGAAACTTGATGATTTGGTAACGGTAGTATCTATCCTTTATGACTTGATTAGTGAAATTAGGCCTCATTTTCCTTAGTATACGGTTTCCTAAATTTTTAATTTTAGAAATTATCTAGAATTAAATAATTAAGGTCATCTAGTTTCATAAAATTCATTCTAAAACCATACTAGGAAAAACTCTAGAGATTATCTAGGGTCGAAAAAAAAATCATGCCTAATCTATCTTTGGTATTATCAAAAACTGAAAATTTTTGACTTCATTGTGCGAGGATCTACCCGAATTGAAACCGAAAGGGCTGGCCAACCCATTTCTACTATGGATTCATAAGATGAAGGTAGGAACTTCCTTGATTATAATTGCAAATGGATAACATCAAATATCATGTTTTGAGATATAATTTGTGCATGATTTGTGAGTATGATTGTATTAAATTGAGATAAATTGATTGATTTTAGGTATAATTGCAAATATTCTGTTTTAGGTAACTTCTGGGGCAAATTGGTTTAAAAAAGTAAATTCGAGGGGCAAAAGTGCAACATTCTGGAAATATGCTACGCCCTTGGAAGCTGTAATACGCCCGTAGGAGCTATCGCCCGTTGCCCTTTTGTGCTCGTATAAATTAACTACCTTCTCTACGACTGTTACACTCTATATTCTATGTTCCTAGGACATAACTGCATCAATACGCCAGTAGAGAAGAAAGGGCAACGCCCGTAGTCATGGCAGAATCACTTTTTTCTTTGTAAAATGACGATTTTACCCTTGGTTTCGGTTACCTATAAATATTAGATTTTTAACATATTTTAGAGGTTGGAAGAGGTTGGATTAGGCTACTGTTACTCTGCCATTTTAATTGTAAAGGTTTGGTGAGAACTTAGAGAGAGATCTATACTTTGATTTTCCAATTTTCTTAGAGATTACTCTCTACTTGTTGTAGTATTGAGTATCTTGGGATTAACTAGAGGAAGAAGGTTTAATGTCTATGTTTCACTTTCTCCTTTTCTTCTATTATTCCTTGTTATTCTTTGTTATTAGTTAACCAACCTTAGGAACTCTCATTTCTACATTTCTTACAGGTAGATTTGGTTGGTTTCATTTTACAATTTACTTGAGATATTGTGATATTCTTGGATTGAATGATTGTGGTTTTATTAATTTGGATTGCAATTTCATTGATGGCTTTAGATCTGAATTTTATTTTTAGAACAAGCTTTGATTTGAGATTGTGGTTCCGGATTAACACTAATTGTTAGGTCGGAGCTTGGATATACGATTAGTGCCAAGTTAATGTGATTAGTTTCCTTTCGATGGACCGGACCTTGGATGATTGATAGGAAATCTATTTGTATTAACATTCAAGTGTTCTTAATCTAGGAATTTCTTGCCACGATCCGTATGGAAGAAATTCTACTTTAGACTTGAATTTGGTGGAGCTATGATACTAGATCCAAGATTATCCTATTCTTCGTATTTTGTATTCTTTTATCTCACCTATATTTTACTAAGAATTCCTTCCAACTTTTTACTTGCTTTATTCTTTACATTGTTCATGCTTTCTAGAAATTAGAATTCAATCCTATCATTCTTGATAAAGGTTGGTGATAGCGCTAAATTTGGTAATGTTTTGGAAGGGTATTTGTGCATAATTGTCGAGAATTATTAGAGTAAATTGAGATAAATATGTTAATTGTGCACTTAATTGTGATATTTTTGTTTTCAGGAAATTTGTGGAGCTAATTGATCAAAAGAGCAAAGTTCGGGGACTAAATATGCAATTTCTAGAAATATATACAAATCCAGTCCAGCAACACGCGCTCAGCGCTGAACACGCCCAGCCAGGAGGCTGAACACGCCCAACAACAGGGGTTCAGCCATGATCACGGCCATGAACACGCCCGTGTTGATGATTTTGCAAATTTTTATTTTACGCCCGTTGCCCTTTTTGTTCTACGCCCATAGTGCATAAGGGATTGCGCTTTCAATTGCCTCCACCTTTCGAGGTTCCATCTTCACCGACCCATGGCTAATAATATGCCCAAGGAACTTAATTTCCTTTTGACAGAACTCACACTTTTCCCTCTTTACATAGAGTACACATTCCCTCAATTTTGCAAACACTAATCTTAGATACTTTACATGATCTTCTAAAGACTCACTGTAAATCACAATGTCATCTAAGTACACCACCAAATATTCGTACAAGACATCATTTATCAACTTACAAAAAGTTGCAAGGGCATTAGTCAAACCAAATGGCATAACTAAAAATTCAAATGAACCATACCTTGTCACCACCGTGGTCTTAGGTTCATCACCATTGGCAATTCGGACTTGCCAATATCCGGACCGCAAATCCACCTTGGTGAAGTACTTCCCTTTTGCCAATCTGTCGAACAGATCCAACCGATTTGGGATAGGATACTTGTTCTTCACCGTCAACTTATTCAAGGCTCGATAATCCACAAAGAAACGCAACGAGTCGGGTGCACCAAACGGGGCTTTTGAGGGTCTGATGAACTCGACATCTACCAACTAACCCAATTTCTTCCTCAATTCCAACAACTTCGTTGGTCCCATTCTGTACAGTGCTTGCGCAGGTGGTACTGCTCCAGGTACCAACTCGATCCGATGATCAATTGCACTTCTTGGGGGCAACATCATAGGAAAATCCTCGGGCATCAAATCATCAAATTCATCCAACACCTTGGACAAGGACACGGGCAGTGTTGAGTGAACAACGTTCGTCTCTTCTAACAGAACGGCTACAAATGTTAGCTCACCACGCCTTAACCCATCCTTCAACTGCATCGTTGATAACATCCCTATGCCACATTTCTGATCCAAATCCTTGTACTTGCACTATACGAAGTTCGGTGCCATATCATCCATGATCATCAATCCACGCAGATGTGGCATCGGTGCCACTTTAGCCATCACAAGGAATTTAATCCCCAAGATCAAATCAAAATCATCAAGTGGGACAGCCGTCATACGACACTGTCCTTCCCAACTTCCTACCTTTAAATTCACCATCGCACTGCCCCTCACTCGTTGCTGCGCGACATTGACAGTCTTAATGGTGTGGGTACTCTCTTGTAGTGCCAGCTGCAAGCGTGTGGCTTCTCGGTCAGCCACAAAGTTGTTAGTTGCACCAAAATCGATCATTGCCCACATATCTAAGCCGTTCACGACCACATTCACATACAACAGCCTACGTACTGTCTTTGGTCGATCAGCCACCTGAATGGCATTGCACAATTGAATAGGGTTCACACGAGCATAAGGCTCTCCCTTATTCTCACTGCCTTCTCCGATTTGAACAGCAGCCAAATTCCGATTGCGCTTCAGCTTTGGGCATTGGTACGGCATGTGCCCAATTTCCCGACAATTGTAGCACTTGACACCAACTTCCTTCGATTTCCCAACAACATCATTCTTTCTCTTTGACTTGTCACCCGAAGACTTCCCCTTTGTCTTCGACAAGGTATTCTTCTTTTCCGACACAAGAGGGGCAGAGAATTGAATGTCCATTGATGTGTATTTTGAGTTATATATAAATAAAAAAAATAATCGAATAAATAATACTAAAAATAATAGGAATCTTCAAGATTAAAATAGGTTTGTGATGTGTTATTTGAGTTATAAAATATTAATATAAATAATATAAATAATCGAATAAATAATACTAAAAATAATAATAATCTTTAATATTAAAATAGGTTTGTCACTAATAAAATAACTCAATTAGGCAGAGCACCTATCGAAATAGTTTAGTAAATAAGGTGGTATTCATATTTTAAATTTATAAAAATCGTTTTTCCCTAAGACTTCTATTAAATTCTAGTGTGGAAAATATAATCAAACTAATTATGAATATGATTTGTGAATAAGGATCATTCATCAAGTAAATCAACCAATACCAAGAATGATAAGATTGAATTCTACTAAAAGTAAAGAACAATGTAAGGAATAAAGCAAGTAAAAAGGTTGGGAGGAATTCTTTGTAAAATATAGGTGAGATAAGAGGATACAAAATACCAAGTATAGGATAAACTTGGATGTAGTATCATAGCTCCACCAAAATCAAGTCTAAAGTAGAATCTCTTCCATACTGTTCGTGGCAAGAAATTCCTAGATTAAGAACACTTGAATGTTGACAAGATCAATCTCCCATCAATCATCCGGGTCTGGTCCATCAATAGGAAACTAATCACATCAACTTGGCACTAATCGTATATCCGGGTCTGGCCTAACAATTAGTGTTAATCCGAAACCACAATCTCAAATCAAAGCTTGTACTAAAGATAAAATTCAGATCTAAAATCATCAATGTAATTGCAATTCGAATTAATAAAACCACAATCATTCCTTCCAAGAACATCACAATATCTCAAGTAATTTGTAAAATAAAACCAACCAAATCTACCTATAAGAAATGTAGAAATGAGAATTCCTAGGTTGGTTAACTAATTACAAAGAATAACAAGGAATAATAGAAGAAAAGGGGAAAGTGAAACATAGACATTAAACCTTCTTCCTCTTCAACTCCTTCTCTTGATTCTTCTTTGCTTCTTCAACTTGGATCTTCAATTTGTGTAGCCCAAATACCCTAGAATATATTCAGTAAATTTCCTTACGGATCGAGGCAAACCTACCAAAATAATCCCAAGATACTCAATACTACAACAAGTAGAGAGTAATCTCTAAGAAAATTGGAAAATCAAAGTATAGATCTCTCTCTAAGTTCTACCAAACCTCTAAAATTACTTAGCAATTAAGCCTAATCAAACCTCTATCCAACCTCTATCTAACCCTAAATAATGGTAAAAATCCCAATATTTATAGATAACCAAAACAGGGGTAAAATAGTAATTTTACACAAAAATCTCTAAAATCTCGGAACAGAGCGCCAAACACGGGCTCGGTGGTATACGTAACACGGGCTCAGTGACGGTTTTATCACCGAGCGCGTGTTCTTATGGCCGTGTTCCTTCTTCCGTCTGGGCGTGTTCATTCACCGAGCGCGTGTTCCGTAGCTTGGAAGGGCGTGTTCAATAGCTTGGCAGGGCGTGTTCTTGGACTGAGCGCGTGTTCCTGGGCTGGGTGTGTAAATCTTTCCGGAAATTGCATATTTAGTCCCCGAACTTCGCTCTTTTGATCAATTGACTCCACAAACTTCCCGAAAACAGAATTATCACAATTAAGTGCACAATTAACATATTTATCTCAATTTACTCTAATAATCCTCAACAATTATGCACAAATACCCTTCCAAAACATTATCAATTTTAGCGTTATCAGTTTGTCACTAATAAAATAACTCAATTAGGCAGAGCACCTATCGAAATAGTTTAGTAAATAAGGTGGTATTCAGATTTTAAATTTATAAAAATCATTATTTCCCAAGACTTCTATTAAATTCTAGTGTGGAAAATATAATTGAATTAATTATGAATATGATTTGTGAATAAGGATCATTCAACAAGTAAATCAACCAATATCAAGAATGATAGGATTGATTTCTATATCTAGAAAGCAAAGTAAAAAAAATAGCAAAGTAGAAGATCAAGCAAGTAATGGAAGGTAGAAACTCATAAGAAATAATAGGAGAAATGAAGGATACAAACTACTAGGGGCAAGATTAATCATGAAATAACTATCATAATCTCACCAATATTCAAGTCTAGAGTAGAATTTCTTCCATACGGATTGTGGCAAGAAACTCATTGATTTAAGAACACTTGAATGTTGACAAGATCAAATCTCCCATCAATCATCCTAGTTCGGTCCATCAAAAGGAAATATAATCGAATCAACTTGGCACTAATTGTTGTCCTAGCCCGGCCTAACAATAAGTGTTAATTCGGAACTACAACCTCAAATCAAAGCTTGACACTCAAGATAAAATTCAGATTTAAAGCCATGAATGAAATTGCAATTTCAAATTAATAAAACTATAACAATCATCCATGAAAACCATATTTTTCCCAAAGTAATTTGTAGAATAATACCAACCACTTCTACCTAGAAGAAATGTAGAAAGAAGAGTTCCTAGGCTTGGTGTCTAATTACAAGATTGAAATTCAAACAAATCAAAGAAAGAAGAGTAACCTCTTCAACCTTCTTTTTGATCAAACTTCTCTTCTTCAAATCTTCAAGTTGTTGAAATTGATTCTTCTCTTGCAAGACTCCAAAGAAATTCCTTATGGTTGAGGCAACTTCTCACAAGATCTCACAAGGTAATCTCTCAACTCACAACGTATGAACAAGATCTCAAAAATATGAAAGTAGGAAAGTATAGATCTAATTCAAAAACCCTAAAAAGTATTACAATTTAATAGCATAACCCCTTCCAAAATACAAGCCAATCTCAACCTTATGCCACTTTTCCAACCTCTATCCTCTAAGCCAACCTCTAAATAATGGTAAAAATCCCAATATTTATAGATAACCAAAACAAGGGTAAAATCGTCATTTTACATAAAAGATTCTGGACAAAGCATCATTACGGGCGTAGCCCTCTATGCTCTACGGGCGTTTAGATGTAGTTATGCGCTACGGGCGTTTGATCCAGAGTGCCACGGCCGTAGAGAAGGTAGTTAATTCATACGGGCGTGATGCACAAAAGGGCAACGGGCGTTTACTCCGCTACGGGCGTATGTCATCTTGCACGGGCGTAGCATATTTCCAGAATGTTGCACTTTTGCCTCTAAATCTATCTTTTTACACCAATTTTCCCCCGAAGTTACCCGAAACAGAATATTTGCAATTAAGCCCAAAATCAATCAATTTATCTCAATTTAATACAAACCCACTCGGCATTCTTGGGCGAGAATTTATCCATCAATTTCGCCTTCAATGCCCTAAAAGATTGTCGGGTCCTTCTGCCACCACAACTTGGCATTGTCAGTAAGATACAACGTAGATGTCATCTAGTCATCTAGTGATCGGAGGAGAGGAGTGGAGTCGAGGCGCACTCCTCTCCTCCGATCACTAGATGACGACGACATCTCCCCAAAGTTTCAAACTTGTGCTCAAAAACAAATTGTCACAAGGTGTGTCTCCCAAGCACGGCCACCAGAATCAAACACCCAACAACACACTCAATGTGTCAAGCGCACTGCCTTGACACTTATGCGGAAACAAGTAATTATCAAAAGATAATCAACACACAAACAATTACGAGAATCAATCTCAACCTTTATATTAACAAATAAAAGGAATACACGAGAAGAGCCAGTCCATGCACAATGACTGCTCGGCCAACACAAGGCCAATGATAGAATACAATCCACTCGACTATTCTATCATTCACGACTTCCTATCTATAGCACAATCGCATGTCAACAAGACACACTGTTGACCCACTAGTGTGTGTTTTGAGTGAGTAAAATATAGTATCATATAAAGCAAATTGATAACTCGATTTTATATACATTAATTGTGTTCAATTCGAGTTAATTATGGAGTTAATTGGACTTAATTGAATGGGAATTACACAAATTCTTTCTGTTTTTGATTTCGGAAGTTTCAGGGACCAAAATTGAAGAAAGGAAGAAATCGGGGACTAAATTGCAATTTAAGAGTAACGCGTGCAACATCGTGCCACATACGCGCAACACCGTGTCATACAAGTGTCGTGCCATAGCGTCGTGCCACAATGCGCAAGCACCGTGCCGCAACGCCCGTAACACCGTACCGCTATGGCCTAGTAAATGTCCCACATTGGAAAATATCTGTTTTCCAGCCCAACTCACCCCTATAAATAGAGACATCATGTGAAAGCTTTGACACACCGGAATCACTCTAAACATGAGCATTCCCGAGTTCCTAACCAATAGTAATTTCGTGATAAGCTCTAGTCGATATTCGGTTTTCATTATTTTTCTTTCTTCTCGAGTGTAGGGGTTGAACCTCGACCGTAAGGAATATCTCTATAGTTTAGTTGAGAGGAAGTGATCTCGGAGGTTCTGCAGAGCGGGATAAGGATCTGGAGCACAAGTCTCGGCGAGGTCTGGAGGATTAAGCCGGTCCGTGGAAGTAGTGAGAGCAACACGACAACTTTCTCTTTCCTTTTTCTTTTCGTTCTTGTATTTCTTTTCCTTTATATGTTATGATTCCGTGTCCTAAGATTCTCTTTATTTAGATTGATTGATTAATGATTTATATATTCCCGGGAAGGATATGTTTTAATATACATTATGAATTGCTTATTGTTTTACGCTTTTGATTTTATTCTCGTATTGAGTTTATGCTATGAAACTTAGGTTGATGCATGATACTACAATAGTTAATTAAATTGACGATTTGTTAATGAATCCCCGACCGTAGGAGATTTAATGAGTTGCCAGATTAGGACTAATAACTTACGACGACCGTTCGAGGTTAGGCATCCTAATAATCTTGGGTTTGGAATTAATGCAAATCTTAAGGTTATGTTATTATATTGACGCCTTAATAACTAATCTAAAAAGGTTTAGGATTACTTACAACGACCAGTATTGAGGTAATAATTCTAGACAACTCAGGTATGGTAGTAAGATAATTCAAATTCATAATTTCCTTAGATCCGCTTGCAAGCTACACATTCGAACACTGTTCAACTTAATTAATCATACGTACTTCATTAGAGATCTTAGCTAATTATCTTTCCATTCTTGTTTTAATTATTCTTCAAACAAACATATCTGAATTGAATGGTCACATAGGACTAATTCCCCGAACCTTAAAGATTGTCATAATTGGTAGAAACTAACCAGCCGTCACCAACGTTCCTGTGGATACGATATTTCTAAATTTAAAATCATGGTACTCCCGTGTTACTTGTGGTGTGTGTTTTGAGTGAGTAAAAATATAGTATCATATAAAGCAAATAATCTCACAAAATAGTGTCACATAATCAAACACAACTAAGGCAGAGTACCTATCGCATGCAGATAGTAACACGGGAGTACCACGATTTTAAATTTATAAATATCGTATCCTCGGGAACGTTGGTAACAGCTGGTTAGTTTCTACCAATTATGACAAACTTTAAAGTTCAGGGAATTAGTCCTATATGTCCATTCAATTCAGATATGTTGTTTAAAGAATATTTAAAACAAGAATGGAAAATAATTGACTAAGATCTCTAATAAAGTACGTATGATTAATTAAGGTGAACAATGTTCGAAAGTTCAGTTTGCAAACGGATCTAAGGAAATTATGAATTCGAATCGTCTTACTACCATACCCGAATTATCTAATGTGATTACCTCAACATGGTTGTCGCAAGTAATCCTAAACCTTTTTAGATTAGTTATTAAGTCGTCAATTTAATAAATTAATCTTAAGGTTTGCATTGATTATGAACTCGAGATTATTAGGCTACCTAACTTCAGTATGGTTGCCGCAAGTTATTAGACCTAATCCGGCAATTCGCTAAATCTCCTATGGTTGGGACTCATTAACAAACCGTCAATTTAATTAACTATTGTAGTATCATGCATCAACCAAAGTTTCATAGCATAAACTCAATACGAGAATCAAATCGAAAGCATAAAACAATAAGCAATTCATAATGTATATTAAAATGTATCAATCCTAGGAATGTATAAATCATTAATCAATCAATCAAAATATAAAGGACACATAATCATAACATAGGACACAGAATCATAACATATAAAGGAAAAGAAATACAAGAATGAAAAAAAAAAGGAAAGAGAAAGTTGTCGTGTTGATCTCACTGCTTCCACGGACTGGCATAATCCTCCGGATCCTTATCCCGCTCTAAAGATCTTCAGCTACCACTCCCCTCAAGTAAACTATAGGGTATCCCTTATGGTTGAGGCTCAACCCTATACTCGAGAAGAAAGAAAAATGAAAACTAAATCTCGACTAGAGCTTATCACGAAATTCCTATTGGCTAGGAACTCGGAAATGCTCCTGTTCGAGTGATTCCGGTGTGTCAAAGCTTGCACATGATGCCTCTATTTATAGGGGTAAGTTGGGCTGGAAAATAGAAATTTTCCAATGTGGGACATTTACTAGGCCATAGCAGCACGGTGTTGCACACGTTGTGGCACGGTGATGCGCATTGCGGCACGGCGCTGTGGCACGACACTTCTATGACACGGTTCTGCGCGTGTGTGGCACGATGTTGCACGCGTTACTCTTAAATTGCAATTTAGTCCCCGATTTCTTCATTTCTTCAATTTTGGTCCCCGAAACTTCCGAAATCCAAAACAGAAAGAATGTGTGTAATTTCTATTTAATTAAATCCAATTAACTCCATAATTAACTCGAATTGAACACAATTAATGTATAAAAATATGATATAAAATCGAGTTATCAAATACCCCACACTTAGTCTTTTGCTTGTTCTCAAGCAAACTCCTAAATATAGTCCAAGAAAACACAGATAACTCAACTAATCATGTTTATCAATTAGGCTCGAAAAGTGTTGACAAAATCTTAACAATTCAAACTTGTTCAGAAAATCGGAATGGGCTATCAAAGAGTGAATTACTCCTAATGCCTCATCAAATGTATCATGTGCAAATCAAGAAGAAATAATTCAAAATATCCGATGTGTATATTTGAGTTATAAATAAATAATAAAAATAATAAAAATAATCGAATAAATAATACTAAAAATAATAAGAATCTTAAGATTAAAATAAGTTTGTCACTAATAAAATAACTCAATTAGGCAGAGCATCTATCGAAATAGTTTAGTAAATAAGGTGGTATTCGGATTTTAAATTTATAAAAATCATTTTTCCTAAGACTTCTATTAAATTCTAGTGTGGAAAATATAATCAAACTAATTATGAATATGATTTGTGATTAAGGATCATTCAACAAGTAAATCAACCAATATCAAGAATGATAAGATTGAATTCTAAATCCTAGAAAGCAAAGTAAAGAACAATGTAAGGAATAAGGCAAGCACAAAGGTTGGGAGGAATTCTTTGTAAAATATAGGTGATAAAAGAGGATACAAAATACCAAGTATAGGATAATCTTGGATCTAGTATCATAGCTCCACCAAAATCAAGTCTAAAGTAGAATCTCTTCCATACGGTTCGTGGCAAGAAATTCCTAGATTAAGAACACTTGAATGTTGACAAGATCAAATCTCCCATCAATCATCCTGGTTCCGGTCCATCAATAGGAAATTAATCACATCAACTTGGCACTAATCGTATATCCTGGTTCCGCCTAACAATTAGTGTTAATCCGAAACCACAATTTCACATCAAGACTTGTGCAAAAGATAAAATTCAGATCTAAAGTCATCAATGAAATTGCAATTTGAATCAATAAAACCACAATCATTCAATCCAAGAACATCACAATATCTCAAGTAAATTGTAAAATACAACCAACCAAATCTACCTATAAGAAATGTAGAAATGAGAATTCCTAGGGTTGGTTAACTAATTACAAAGAATAACAAGGAATAATAGAAGAAAAGGGGAAAGTGTAACATAGACATTAAACCTTCTTCCTCTTCAACTCCTTCTCTTGATTCTTCTTTGATTCTTCAATTTAGATCTTCAAATTGTGTAGTCCAAATACCCTAGAATATATTCAGCAAATTTCCTTACGGATCGAGGCAAACTCACCAAATTAATCCCAAGATACTCAATACTACAACAAGTAGAGAGTGATCTCTAAGAAAATTGGAAAATCAAAGCATAGATCTCTCTCTAAGTTCTACCAAACCTATACAATGTCTTAACAATTCAGCATAAACCAACCTTAATACAAGCCAATCTAAATAAAGCTAAAAATTCTAGTATTTATAGATCTACAAAACCAGGGGCAAAATCGTTAATTTACATGAAAAATATTCTGGACAGAGCATCCTTACGGGCGTGGCCCTCTCTTCTCTACGGGCGTTTAGAGCAGTTACTCATTACGGGCGTGGCCCTCTCTTCTCTACGGGCGTAAGGAAGACGGTTAATTCAAACGGGCGTAAGGGAACACAGGCAACGGGCGTTTAATCCGCTACGGGCGTTATTCACAAAGGGCAACGGGCGTTTACTAAGCAACGGGCGTAGGACAGCATGCACGGGCGTAGCGAATTTCCAGAATATTGCGCTTTTGCTTCGAATTTATCTTTTTTTCACCAATTTGCCCCAAAAGTTACAAAAAGGGAATATTTGCAATTAAACCCAAAATCAATCAAATTATCTCAATTTAATACAATTATTATCACAAATCATGCACTATTTATATCTCAAATCATGATCATATTTGATGTTATCAAATACCCCACAACTTAAACTTTGCTTGTCCTCAAGCAAATCAAAATAGAAGAAGTTTAAGAAGAAACAAACTAACATCAAAGCTCAAAAAGCAAATTCAATTTTTTAAGATGTGCATGAATTTTCTCAAAAATTTCAACATAGACTAGTTTACTTTTCAAAGATCTCATCAACAAAGTGCTAAAGGAAGATTCACTTTCATGCCTCATCAAATGTCTTATGTCTAAGTCAAGAAAACTCAATTTGAACAAAACATTTTCAACTTAAATACGAAAAACGATCATAAAATCATCCCGAGTGAAGTGTGTGCTCTATCTCAATTGATGATCCAAATGGCAAACTTTCTTTCAAAGCAACTATCCAAATAGTGGTTTGGTCGATCAAAAACTTCAACAACGAGAGATAATCACAATCAAATCTCAAGAAACAAGCCACTTATTCAAAAGTAGAATTTTATTCAATTGGTTTTTTTTTTTTTTTTTTTCAAGGTTTTTATTGTTTGCTTAACAATATCAACTTTAACTACCCTTGTAGCGAGTTCCACTCCAATGACTCCCAGATCCCGAGGACCTTAGGGCACCAGGCATTCAATTCCCATAAGAAGTGGTGCTCAAGTAGCAAAGGATACATGCAAATAACCTTTTATTCAACAATAACGAAAATTAAAAGTGTGGCAAGTCCCTCAAAGAATTTTTCAAGTGAAAATTCAAGTCATTTCCATTCCCAAAAGACTTAATACTATTCAAATAAGTTGTCCAAAAGTAGTCCACTAATCAGAACAAACAACCAAAAATAGCTATGTCAAAAGAAATTTTCAGGATTTTTTCTATAATCATGCTCGTACCAAGTATAAACGAAATGAAACAAATCAAATCTCGAGACTTTTAACAATCAACAAATAGTTTATATCATTGGCTAGGCAAATCAAATTCCCACAAAAAGTTCACAAAACAATCTTTTCAAGTAAACTAATCATTTTGAAAAATTTGAAAATTTTTAGCATGTTGAGATAAAATGAGATAACATCGGTGTGTGCACCTACCCCACAACTCGAAAATTACACTGTCCTTAGTGTAAAAAGCGAATACCCCACAACTTATTTAAGGAAAATAAGAGAGCGAGAAACAACTAAGAAAAGAAAATAGGTGCGAAAAAGAAATAAGCAAGAAAAAACGAAGAAAAAGGAAGAAAGACTCCCCTATCAAGATCATTAATCGAGATATAAATCGTTATCGGTCTTAGTGAAAGGTTCCGTGTAAATTTTCAACTGTTGGCCATTGATTTTGAATGTCGATCCATCTTCTCGTAGTACCTCGCAAACTCCATAAGGAAAAACTCTAGATATCACAAACGGACCGGACCAATAGGCTTTCAATTTTCCTGGAGACATTTTCAAACGAGAGTTAAAGATTAAAACTTTATCACCACTAGAAAATTCTTTTGGACCCCGAAGACGCTTATCATGCCATAATTTGGTTTTCATCTTGAAATTCAAAGAATTTTCGTAAGCTTGAAATCTCCATTCGTCGAGTTCGTGAAGTTGCAAAATTCTCTCTTTTGTAGTAAGTTCGTCGTCCAAGTTGCATTTTTGAAGAGCCCAAAAGCTTTATGCTCAATTTCAACGGGTAAGTGACAAGTTTTACCGTAGAGGAGGCGATATGGAGAGAATCCTGTGGAAGTTCGAAATGCAGTCCGGAAAGCCCATAGAGCATCATCTAGCTTTAACGACCAGTCTTTTCTCGTTAACTCCCACGGTTTTTTCCAAAATTCTCTTGATTCCTCGATTTGTCACCTCCACTTGTCCACTTGTTTGAGGATGATATGATGTTGATAGTCGATGTTGGACTCCATATCTCTTGAGGATTTTCTCGAGTTGAGAATTACAAAAGTGAGTTCCTCTATCGCTGATTAAAGCTTTCGGACACCCGAACCTTACAAACAATCTTTGAAGAAACTTGCATACAATTTTAGCATCGTTAGTAGCACAAGCTTGGGCCTCCGGCCACTTCGAGAAATATTCGACGGCTACTAAAATATATTTATTTCCATGAGAAGAAGGAAAAGGACCCATGAAATCAATACCCCAAATATCAAAGATCTCGACGCTTTGAATAATTTGTTGTGGCATTCGGTCTCGTATGGAGATTTTCCCGGTCCGTTGACAAGCATTACATGCTTTTACAAAGGAATGTGCGTCTTTAAACATCGTTGGCCAATAAAATCCAACTTCTAATACTTTTCGGACGATGTTGTTTGCAGCTAGGTGTCCTCCGGTTGGTCCCGTGTGACAGTGTTCTAGAATCTCGAAACATTCTGTCCCTGAAACACATCTTCCGATAATTTGATCAGCACAAATTTTGAATAAAAATGGATTTTCCCAAAAATAGTATTTTAGATCGGAAAAGAATTTATATTTTTGTTGAGGGGAAAAATCACTTGGAAGTATTTTAGCAGAAAGATAGTTTGCAATATCAGCAAACCAAGGAAGAGATTTATCAATAAAATTCAAAACTTCAATTAAAAATAAACTCTCATCGGGAAAGGTATCGGCTATCACGGTTTCGTCTAGGACCTCGAGCTCGGGATTTTCTAATCGAGACAAGTGATCAGCAGCTACATTTTCGCATCCTTTCTTATCACAGATTTCAATATCAAATTCCTGCAATAAAAACACCCATCTTATTAATCTTGGTTTTGCATCGGTTTTATTAAAGAGATATTTCAAAGCGGAATGATCCGTGTAAACTATAGTTTTTGACATGATCAAGTAGGAACGGAATTTTTCAAAAGCAAATACAACAGCTAGTAATTCTTTCTCAGTAGTAGTGTAGTGTATCCGTGCATCCGTGAGAGTTTTACTAGCATAAGATATAACATGGAATTTCTTATCATGTCGTTGTCCTAAGACAACCCCTATAGCATAATCACTAGCATCGCACATCAATTCAAAAGGAAAACTCCAATCGGGTGATATCATGATAGGTGCCGTGGTTAATAATCTCTTCAAAGTATTAAAGGCATCAAGACAATTTTTATCAAATAAGAAGGGAACATCTTTTCCAAGCAAATTATTCAAAGGTTTAGCAATTAAAGAGAAATTTTTAATAAACCGCGATAGAATCCAAAGATGTCCTAAAAGCTTCGAACACCTTTAACATTTAAAGGAGGGGGGAGCTTTGAAATAACTTCTATTTTGGCTTTATCAACTTCTAAACCAAGATGTGAGATCTTATGTCCAAGAACTATTCCCTCTTGAACCATAAAATGACATTTCTCCCAATTTAAAACAAGATTAGCTTTCAAACATCTCTTAAGCATATTTTCTAAATTTTGCAAACATGATTCAAAAGAATTACCGAAGACGGAGAAATCATCCATGAAAACTTCCATAGTATCTCCTAACATGTCAACAAATATAGAAGTCATGCAACGTTGAAAAGTAGCTGGAGCATTACATAAACCAAAGGGCATACGTCTATATGCAAAAGTACCATGTGGGCAAGTAAAAGTAGTTTTATGTTGGTCTTCGGAGCAATAGGAATTTGAAAATAACCCGAAAATCCATCTAAAAAGCAATAATAAGAATGTCCAGCAAGTCTTTCAAGCATTTGATCAATGAAAGGGAGAGGGAAGTGATCTTTCCTAGTAGCACTATTCAATTTACGATAATCAATACAAACACGATGTCCAATCACAGTTCTAGTAGGGATAAGCTCATTGTTGTCATTTTTGACAACCGTAATACCCCCCCTTTTTAGGCACAACTTGCACGGGACTTACCCACTCACTATCCGAAATAGGATAAATCAAACCTGCATCCAACAATTTAACAACCTCTTTCTTTACTACTTCACACATGTTAGGGTTCAATCTTCTTTGAGGTTGTACACAAGGTTTGTAATCATTTTCGAGTAAAATCTTGTGAGAACAAAAGCTTGGACTTATACCTGGAATGTCCACAATTTTGAATGCAAAAGCTTGCTTATACCTTTTGAGTATACCTAATGTGAGCTCCTTTTGTTCTTCCATTAAATTTGAAGCAAGTATTACCGGAAGCTTTTTGTCTTCATCAAGGAAGCCATAGCATAGATGACTTGGTAATTCCTTTAATTCAAGATCCGGAGGATTTACAAAGGAAGTTTGCTTCAATTGAAGTTCCTTGCAGTTTGCATAAGAGTCCAAAGAATCATCATCTTCACAAATAGTAACATGATTAGAATCTTCTAACAAAATTTTATTCATGCTATTTTCCACAAGTTGATCAATAAAATCTAATGAAAACAACTCATCATCTAATTCCATAGGTTTGCATAAAAATAGAATTCAAGTTGTAAGACATGCTTTCATCTTCTATTCTCATTTTGATATGGTCATTGATAGTTTCATTCAATGCCTTGATAGTAACTAGAAAGGAGCTTCCAAAAATGAGAGGAGCATCATCATGCACATCTAAAACAATAAAATCTATAGGACAAATCAAAGAATTTATTTTCACAAGTAAGTTTGATGCAATTCCTAAAGGAAAATGAATTGCTCTATTGTCACATTGTACTCTCATATTGGTAGATTGTAAATCATCCAATCCTAGCTGTTTGAACAAAATGAGAGGCATGAAATTAACATTAGTACTAATATCCACTAAAGCATGCAAATCATGTATATTTCCTATAGTACAAGATAGAGAAAAGTGATTAGGAAAATTTTGAATTGAAGAACATCCTTCCAAAAGTGCTATAGAACATACTTTATTCAAAGTTACTCCATCAAGCTCCAAAGAATATTTCTTAGTACAAATATCCTTGAGAAATTTTGCATACTTTGGCATACTATTGATCAACTCAAGTAATGGCAGATTCAAGGAGATGCTTTTAAGAGAGTTAAAGAAATGATTGAAGATCTCCCTTTCTTTTCCTTGCTTAGAACCAACTGTACGGGGCATGATATTTTGTGCCATTAACTCCATTCTTTTCTTCCAAGCTGCAAGAACAACTTACTCAAATTTTCTTTCCAATTCCCTACAAATGGAATCTGGAAATCACATTGAAGAAATGACAAAGAAAAGAAAAATAATGTATGTTCTCGGGTAATGACAAAAACAGAGGTAAAGCAGGGGAAAGTGAAATTTAGTTCTGGAATTTTGACAAAACAGAGGAAAATACAATAATTAGCTATTGGAATTTTGAATAAAACAGGGGAATTAATCAATATAGCTACTGGATTTCTCTTCAAAACAGAGGAGAACACATGCTGAAATTTTCAGAATGACAAAAACAGATTGCAACTCACAAAATTCTGGGCACTATCATCAAAAACAATTGAAGAAAACTCTCTGAAATTTTTGCACCAAAACAAAATAGAACATGTAACAACTGCTAGATTAAATATAAGGCAGCAGTGATGTAAAAATCTGCCACTATACTGCCCAAAATTTCAGCAAAAACTGAACAAAATTAAGCATCCAACAAATTTCTGGATAAAAAATTTCAGCAGCAGTGCAAAATTAATTTTCTGGACTGCCCACAAATAATTTTACTGAAAAAGCAGCATACAAAAGTAACAGAAACATCTAGCTACTGGAAAATAAAACAAAAAGGTTCATGCATTTGAATTTCTAATTTGATCATGCAAAATGTCTATATGAAAGAAGTAAAACAAATACATACAAATTATATGATATTCATGAAGAACAAGAAGAAATGCAATTACATCAACTAACATATCTATAAACCATTAATTACAATATCATACAAAATGAATTTACAAACAAACCATACACTAATCTAATAGAAAAATGAAGTGCAAACAAAATCATCATGTATTTAAATAAAGAATAAACTGGAAAAGATTTTGAAATGCTTTATGCATACAAAATCTATATCTATACATTGAACATTAGATACAGTAAAGAGATGAGATATACATCTAATGTATCTATATGTACTAAATGCTATGCAAAATCAAAAAGAACAATGAATAAGCACTACCTACTGGAAACTACAAGTTGCAAAAATATACATACATAAATATAAGCTATGCAAAAGCATGCAAGAAGCTACAAAAAGTTATACAATTTATTCTAGCCACCTAGCTAACATGTAATCTATCTAGATATCATGAAGGTCATGCAAACTAAAATACCTAAATCTAACTAATGGAAATCAAGTATAATAGACAAAACATCATATGCATACTCTTCCGAATATATTAAATCAATTGCAAATAGAAAGAAAACATGCAAACTAACTAAATCATAAGCAAAAACAATCAATATAGCATACTTGAAATCTGAAAATGAAATGTAACAAAGCTAATGAAGTGAATTAAATAACTAAACTAGAAATGTTGGTCACTAAACTAGCATTTCTTAGAATTAGTTTCTAAGAATGCTTACTACTCAACAAAAAGCTATACATATTTATTACCTAAAGAATTAAAAGAATACTAGATAAATTCCTAAAGATGCAAATCTAAAAATAACAATGGTGACCATTTATTGAAAAATCTACTACATGCAAAATCTACTCAAAAATTTCAAAAGAAGAACGTAAAGGAAAAGCTATACCAAAACTTATATCAAATGCAAGGTAAGGCTAACAAATAAAAGATAGAGAATAAGAAAAACATATAACATCAATTTCTAACAAAAGTAAGTATCTAGATAATAGTCTTCATGAATTGAAGATATTATTAGAATACTAACTAAACTAGAAAGCTCTTAAAGAAAATAAAGGAATGAAAATAAAATGACAAGATCATGCAAAACTAACTAAGAAATGTAAGACAACTAAAGAAGATACAAAACAAGTAAATGAAAAGTAATGAAACTAAAGTTAAGAAGAGAAGTAAACTAAACTACTCTAACATAATACCTAAAAATCAAGACAAATTCTATAACAACTACCAAAAATCATGAGACGAATAACATGAAAATACATCTAAGAATATGAAATATGAATCAATCAAAGAAAGAGTCAAGTTAGAAAACTAGTTAGATCTTATACTAACCATACCTAAGAATCTAGTTAGAGAAATTTAGAAAGATTAGAACAAACTATGTCAAGTTAGAAAGTAGGAAAAACAATTAGATCTAAAAATTCTAAACTAAAGATCAAACTAAGATGTTAAACCTAAGATCTAAGTTATTCTAAAGGTTAAGAATCTAAAGAATCAAAAGCTAACTTAATCTAAAGCACTAAACTAACTAAGCTATCTAATCTAAATCAACTAAAGTTAACCTAAATCTAAAATATCTAAACTATATCTAACCAAAATCTCTAAGTAAAAGTTTACCTAAGGGATCTAAACTAACCAAAATACTAACTAAACCTAAAAATCATGAAACTAAATCATCTAACCTAAGATCTAAACCAAAAATCTATAATCTAGGCAAAAGAAATTCTAAGAAAAATGAATCAATAAGAAAACAAAAGAAACAAAATACAAGTAACAAAAGAAAACTACTAAAGTAAGAAAAAGAAAAATCAAAGAATCAAAATTAAACTACTCAACTAAGAATAAGAAACAAATGAAATCGAAAACATCTAAACTAAATGAATTAAAAAATCGAACAAGCAAATATCCAAGATCTATCAAAGAGATAAAAGATATTCTAAGAATTAGACATGAAAAGTAAAAGTTACTTGAGAATGATATCATAAAACAAATCATATCAAAATTAATTCGTTATAAATTTCACACCGTTGATGAAAATTTTTCCCCAAAATTACAAACGAACTTAGAGGAAAAACATCACGAAAATTAATAGGATTCCCCGGAACGGCGCCAAAAAATCATGTGTATATTTGAGTTATAAATAAATAATAAAAATAATATAAATAATCGAATAAATAATACTAAAAATAATAAGAATCTTAAGATTAAAATAAGTTTGTCACTAATAAAATAACTCAATTAGGCAGAGCACCTATCGAAATAGTTTAGTAAATAAGGTGGTATTCATATTTTATAAATTTATAAAAAATCGTTTTTCCCTAAGACTTCTATTAAATTCTAGTGTGGAAAATATAATCAAACTAATTATGAATATGATTTGTGATTAAGGATCATTCAACAAGTAAATCAACCAATATCAAGAATGATAAGATTGAATTCTAAATCCTAGAAAGCAAAGTAAAGAACAATGTAAGGAATAAGGCAAGCACAAAGGTTGGGAGGAATTCTTTTGTAAAATATAGGTGATAAAAGAGGATACAAAATACCAAGTATAGGATAATCTTGGATCTAGTATCATAGCTCCACCAAAATCAAGTCTAAAGTAGAATCTCTTCCATACGGTTCGTGGCAAGAAATTCCTAGATTAAGAACACTTGAATGTTGACAAGATCAAATCTCCCATCAATCATCCTGGTTCCGGTCCATCAATAGGAAATTAATCACATCAACTTGGCACTAATCGTATATCCTCGGTTCCGCCTAACAATTAGTGTTAATCCGAAACCACAATTTCACATCAAGACTTGTGCAAAAGATAAAATTCAGATCTAAAGTCATCAATGAAATTGCAATTTGAATCAATAAAACCACAATCATTCAATCCAAGAACATCACAATATCTCAAGTAAATTGTAAAATACAACAAACCAAATCTACCTATAAGAAATGTAGAAATGAGAATTCCTAGGGTTGGTTAACTAATTACAAAGAATAACAAGGAATAATAGAAGAAAAGGGGAAAGTGAAACATAGACATTAAACCTTCTTCCTCTTCAACTCCTTCTCTTGATTCCTCTTTGATTCTTCAATTTAGATCTTCAAATTGTGTAGTCCAAATACCCTAGAATATATTCAGCAAATTTCCTTACGGATCGAGGCAAACTCACCAAATTAATCCCAAGATACTCAATACTACAACAAGTAGAGAGTGATCTCTAAGAAAATTGGAAAATCAAAGCATAGATCTCTCTCTAAGTTCTACCAAACCTATACAATGTCTTAACAATTCAGCATAAACCAACCTTAATACAAGCCAATCTAAATAAAGCTAGAAATTCTAGTATTTATAGATCTACAAAACCAGGGCAAAATCGTCAATTTACATGAAAAATATTCTGACAGAGCATCCTTACGGGCGTGGCCCTCTCTCTTCTCTACGCGTTTAGAGCGATTTACTCATTACGGGCGTGGCCCTCTCTCTTCTACTAGGCGTAAGGAAGACGGTTAATTCAAACGGGCGTAAGGAACACAGGGCAACGGGCGTTTAATCCGCTACGGGCGTTATTCACAAAGGGCAACGGGCGTTTACTAAGCAACGCGTGGGGCAAGCATGCACGGCGTAGCGAATTTCCGAATGTTGCGCTTTTGCTTCTAAATTTATTTTTTTTTTTCCCAATTTGCCCCAAAAGTTACCCGAAACAGAATATTTGCAATTAAACCCAAAATCAATCAAATTATCTCAATTTAATACAATTATTATCACAAATCATACACTATTTATATCTCAAATCATGATCATATTTGATGTTATCAATATCCATATTAATCAACACACATCTAATCATAGAATATCTCTGGGTGTAGTGTGTGTTCTAATCTGACTCATCATCCAAACAATAGACTTCCCTTCAAACTAGTAGAAAGATAGTATGTTGATCACTTAGACGTCACAAAAGCTAATTACAATTAACCATCGAGGGATCAAGTCACAATGCCACACTTATTACTCTCTTTTTTTTTTTTAAATACACTCTTTTTTTTTAAACATATATATATATTTTTTCTTTTTTTTTTTCTATCGCAAATGGGGTATAGCGTTTACTTAACCATGTTAAATTTAACTACCCTTGTAGCGGGTCTCACCTCAAGGGCTCCTAGACCTCAAAGACCTTAGGGCACCAGCATTCAATTCCCTTCAGGAGTGATTCCTAAGTAGCAAAGAACACTTGCAAACTACCCTTATTAAAATAAATAATAGAAAAATAAATTGTGGCATGCTTCTCAAACCCCTATCGAGTTACCATAATAGCTATCACAACATCCGATGGTCTAACACTATTTAACTAAAAGTCCAAAAGTGATCCATCAATCAAACAATTTCGCCAAAATAGATGTGCTCAAGATAACGGGGATTTCCTACAACTAGACTAGCATCAAGTTTCTATGAATAAATCAAACTCAATCCTAAAGATTCTTACAATCAAACAAATAGTTTTTATCATAGGCGGAGTAAATCATGCTTCAAAAGTTTATGAATTATCCCAAAAGGTTTAAAATTGCCATAAAATTTGAGAAAATTAAAAAAATTCTAGCAAAATTTAGCCCACAAAAAAATTCACCCCTACCCCACACTTAAAATGAACACTTGCCTCAGTGTTGAAGGTAGGTGGAGATGGAAAACCCCACACTTAATCTAAAACATCTATGAACAAATATGACAAAGTAAAGCGAGAAAGATGTTTAAGACTAAGTAGTGCGTCCTAAAATAGAAAACACCAACAAGAAAACAAAACAAAAAAAACAAAAAAAAAAAAAAAAAAAAACAAGAAAAAGGGAAAGAAAAAAAACTAGGTATCCAGTGGTTGCAGCGGTTGCGTAGAATCGAAATGATGTGGGTTGTGTGTTGGTGCGTAGGTTCGTATGGTGGACCCTCATCCTCAACAAATATCCATAGGGTTGCCTCCCATAAGCGCTTCTTTACTATCATTAAGCCGAACTACCTTTCCTCCTCGGGGAAGGACTTTATGTTCCATTTTTTCGAACAATTCCCTTTAAAACTTCAACTTATGTTTGTTCACTTTGAATGATGTTTCACCTTCGTTCATTACTTCACAAGCTCCCATGGCGAGACTTGTTTGATAATGAAGAAGTCTATCCAATAGCTTTTAAACATCCCGAAATATTTTCAAATGTGATTATAATAACATTTTATCCTCAAGTTGAAATTCCTTTAAAGTGTCTATCATGTCAAATCCTATTTTTCCATTTAAAGCTCATTGAATCTATCATATTCATCAAATTCATTCAATTTTAGCATTCTATCCAATGTACACAAATGCATTATAATTCAACAAGTGAGTGCGGGGTGATTAGTGTACATAATAGTGTTGACAAGACCAAATATATCAAATGTATATACAACTAGCTAGCATAGTATATCATTGGAATTTCATGCATGTCCTTCTCAAACAACTCCTACTGCATAATTACTAACATCACATATCATATAGCCAATTTCAATCAGGGGATGTCATAATCGGTGCAGTGTGAAAAATTCCTTTAATAAGATTCATGCACGATAATGCCTTATTGAACACGAAAGGAATATCTTTTCCGAGTAAGCATATGAGTCGTTTTCATGCATCTTTATAACATAGATTCTAGATTTCACAAACAATGCATGAATGTATATCAATCATAGGAAATCATCTATAAAATCCTTAAACTCTATTATCATGTTAAGAAAATAATATAGCTAGAACAGCTTATCCGGGAAAACAATAGAACATGTATGAGAGTAAAAGCTAGGATTGGTACCTGGAATATCAACAATTTTATAAACAATAGCTCTTTTGTACCTCTTGAGTGCATTCAGTTGCAACTTCCTTTTCGCTTCTCATTCAAATTGCAATTATAAACAAAGAAGTTCTTACCTTCATCTTAGAATCCATAGCAAGGTGGTGGCAAAGCCCTTTGGTTCAATTCAAGTGGATCCTCGCACGATGAAGTCAAAAATTTTTAGTTTTTGATAATACCAAGATAGATTAGGCATGATGTTTCAATAAGATACGAAATAAGCAAAGAAAAAGAGTTTGAAAAATAATTTATTTATTTATTTATTTATTTTTAATCTGACCTAGATAATCTCTAGAGTTTTTCCTAGTATGGTTTTAGAATGAATTTTATAAAACTAGATGACCTTAATTATTTAATTCTAGATAATTTATAAAATTAACAATTTAGGAAACCGTATACTTAGGAAAGTGAGGTCTAATTCCACTAATCAAGTCATAAAGGATAGATACTACCGTTACGAAATCATAAAATTTCTAAAATTTTGATCGGGAATTTTAAAAATGTTATGAATTTTAGCATCCCCGACAACGACGCCAAAAATCTGTGTGTGTTTTGGTGAGTAAAAATAGTATCATATAAAGCAAATAATCTCACAAAACAATGTCACATAATCAAACACAACTAAAGCAGAGTACCTATCGTGCGTATAGTATCACGGAGTACCACGATTTTAAATTTATAAATATCTTATCCTCGAACGCGTTGGTAACAGCGGGTTAGTTTCTACCAATTATGAAAAACTTTAAAGTTCACGGAATTAGTCATATGTGTTCATTAAATTTAGATATGTTGTTTAAAGAATATTTAAAACAAGAATGGAAAATAGTTGATTACGATCTCTAATAAAGTACGTATATTAATTAAGGTGAACAATGTTCAAAAAAGTTAAGTTTGCAAACGAGTCTAAGGCAATTATGAATTAGATCGTCTTACTACCATACCCGAATTATCTAATGTGATTACCTCAATATGGTTGTTGCAAGTAATCCTAAACCTTTGCAGATTAGTTATTAGTCAGTCGATTTAATAAGTTAATCCTAAGGTTTGCATTGATTATGAACTCGAGATTCTTAGGACTTAACTTCGATGGTTGCCGCAAGTTATTAGACCTAATCGGCAATTTGCTAAATCTCCTATCGTTGGGACTCATTAACAAATCGTCAATTTAATTAACTATTGTAGTATCATGCATCAACCTAAGTTTCATAGCATAAACTCAATACTAGAATCAAATCAAGCGTAAAACAATAAGCAATTCATAATGTATATTAAAACGTATCCTTCCTAGGAATGTATAAATCATTAATCAATCAATCAAAATATAAAGGACACAAAATCATAACATAGGACACAGAATCATAACATATAAAGGAAAAGAAATACAAGAATGAAAAAAAAAGAAAGAGAAAGTTGTCGTGTTTGCTCTCACTGTTTCCATGGACTAGCTTAATCCTCTAGACCTCGCCGAGACTTGTGCTCCCGGATCCTTATTCCGCTCTCGAAGATCTTCAGCTACCACTCCCCCTCAACTAAACTATAGGGTATCCCTTATGGTTGAGGCTCAACCCTATACTTCAGAAGAAAGAAAAATGAAAACTGAATCTCGACTAGAGCTTATCACGAAATTCCTATTGGCTATGAACTCGGAAATGCTCTGTTCGAGTGATTCCAGGTGTGTCAAAGCACATGATGTCCCTCTATTTATAGGGGTGAGTTGGGCTGGAAAACGGAAATTTTCCAATGTGGGACATTTACTAGGCCATAGCGGCATGGTGCTGGCCCGTTGCGGCACGGGGCTGCACACGTTGTGGCACGATGCTGTGCATTGTGGCACGACACTTTGGCACGACACTTGTATGACACGAGTGCTGCGCGTGTATGTGGCACGATGTTGCACGTGTTACTCTTAAATTGCAATTTAGTCCCCGATTTCTTTATTTCTTCAATTTTGGTCCTCAAACTTCAAATCAAAAAACCAGAAGAATTTATGTATTTTCTATTCAATTAAATCCAATTAACTCCATAATTAACTCGAATTGAACACAATTAATGTATAAAACTATGATATAAAATCGATTTATCACCCACAATGCACAACACATGTGCACTGTAACACACACTTCTCTTCGGTCTTTCCGACATAAAAGGAGTCCTACTCAAACTGGGACTTGTAATCCCACAAGGACACTAACTGTTGCCACTACCACCACACTACTACACGCCCACCAAGCCCGATACATTCGGCCCACTCTACATATTTCGGTCCTTTATATAAGTTCACATCCAACCAAAACCGGCACACATCTGGCGTCGCACCGTCCCAAGTACTGGTGACCGCCGCACACGGGGACAAAGGGTCTCTGTAGGCCCTCATCCTACGATCAAAAGTTGATAAGCGAAATTTGAATGATGCGTCACGGACTTAAGGGACGCGATCAATCATTATCATGAATCACCAAACATAGAGGCGTGAGTCGCGTGCACTTTTATCTAATAAATGCATCCTTCGGAAGGGGGTTTGTTGCATATATTAGCTCTAGAATTTACTACGGTTATCCAGTAGTAGATACCATCAAACAAACTATAATTGATTTAATGAGCCATTCGAGCTTAAGGTTTCTCCCCCCAATTAGTTCGTACTTACATTCATACCAATCTTTGGAGCAAGTGACATCTGGCGGGGATCAACGGTAGAATTCCTCAACGACGCCATGCCTGCACGGCGACCCCAGGCGGGAGCGGTAACGGTGCGCCGGGGTGATCCATCTATGCATGCTCGGGAAGGATGAGATGCCAATGCCCTCAATGCTTTCCCTCACGAGAACTCTTGCGTTGGCCCCATTCACCATGACGATCGGACGACGTGGTACGGACCAACCTGCAATTTTACGTTTGTGCCCCCAACAAAACGGGGAACACTAAATTTAACGAGGGTCGTGGGACAAAAACAGATACCATCGTTGGCATGCAACGGCAACCGGGTCTCAACAAGGTGGTATGCCACACTTGGAAGCCAAACTGAATCCCTGGAGAGGTGTCCTGGTAATCCCTACCCAAAGAAAGGAACACCAACAACTCTATTTAATTAAAGCAGTGTAATCCTTCATCATTACCGGAACAGCATCAGTTTCTATCATGCCATGATCATTTAGCACATATATACACATGCGGAACTTCCAGAATCTCTCAAGTAAGTAGTCCTAAACTGAACATCTAGTTTCTAAATAAAAGATGAAAATCCCTGTGCGGAGCATCCAGGTTTCTAAATAAGGCAGAAGGAAGTGAGACATAAATTACGCAGAAACAAAGACAGCATAATATAAAACCTGACGAAAGACAAACAAAGGGAAAAAAGCAAGAACAAAAACAAAACAAAGCGACAAAAACATAGGGGTTGCCTCCCCTATGGGGCTCTTCTTTATTGTGTCATTAAGGTACTGGACTGCCTTTCCTCCTCGGAAAAGAATTTGCATGTTTGATTACGTCTAACAAAATTCCTTGTAAAATTTTGCTCCACTGTTTATTCGCATTGGACTGATATTTCACCTATAATTCATTACTTCTGACTCAAGTAGAGACTTGTGCCTCACGAAAGGAGTTTGTCAAATAAGCTTTAAACTTATCTTGAAAATGTTCTCAAATGTGAATATAATAACACATTAATATCAGTTAAGAATTCACTCAATTCTTATATATTCCATAAATATCAAATCCTATTTTCCATTTAAAGTTCTGTTAATTCATATTATCTGAGTAAAGCTAAGTACAGAGTTCTATCGAGTGTACCACCAATGCATTATAATTCAGCAAAGTGGGTGCCGAGTCGATCGAAGTAATACATAGTAGTGTTGGGCCGAGATCAAACCCTTATCAAATGCATATACAACATCTAGAATATGATACATATCATTTACAAAGAATTCATAGCATATCACTACGTCCTCGAACAACTCCTCTTGCATAATTACTAACATCACATATCAAATATAACCGACTTCAATCGAGGATGTAAGTAATGGGTCATTAGTGAAAGAAGAATTCCGCTGAATTCATGCAAAATACCTTATAGAGCACATAAAGAATATGTTTTCCGATTAAGCATATAGACTCGTTTTATGCATCCACAAAAACATAGATTCTAGATTTCACAAACAATGCACTTAAGTATATATCAATCACTTTAGAAATCATCCCTCAACTCACTTAAAACTCTCTTATCATGTTAAAATATAGCTAAAACAACTATCAAGGAAAATATTAGAACATGTATAAGAGTAAAGACTCAGAATTGATCTGGTTATGGGTAATTGTAAGCAAAAGCTCTTTTGTACCTCTTAGTGCATCTAGAATCAATCTCTTTGTTCCTTACTGAGATTTACAATTATAATCAAAGGGGATTCGTACCTTCTGCATCTTTATGAATCATATAAAGTTGGTATGAAAAACCCCTTTCGGTTTTCAATTCAAGTGGATCCTCGCCACGATGAAGTCAAAAATTTTGGAGTTTTTGTCTAATACCAAAGATAAGAATAGGCATGAAATTTTTTTTTTTTCATATCGAAGCCCACTGTATATAATCTCTAGAGTTTTCTACCTAGTATGGTTTAGAATGAATTTTCCTAAAACTAGATGACTATTAATTATTTAATTCTGAACAAATTTCTAAAATTAACAATTTAGGAAGCGATATAACTCTGATAACTCGATTTTATATCTCATTTTTATACATTAATTGTGTTAAATTTGAGTTAATTATGGAGTTAATTGGAATTTAATTAAATGGAAATTAAATGAAATTTGCTTTCATTTTGATTTCAAAAAGTTTGAACCTTACAAAAAATTGGCAGAAATGAAAGTGATTAGGGATTAAATTGCAAATTTTTTTCTCCAACACATGGCGTGTTGAAGAAGCTCAACACGAGCTTAGGCTTAGTGTTGAAGGGCGAGAATGGCGTTTTTCAATGTCCCACATGGAAATTTACCTCAAGGTTAGTAGTTAAGATCTTTAGAGCAAGATAAAAGGATGGGAATTACGAGGTCAGAATTCTGGAGGCAAGCGGTCAGAGTAGAAACAGTGGAAACTCAACACAACAGCTTTTTTCTCTTTTTCCTTTTTAACTTTTTACGTTCTTGCATATTACTTTTCCTTTATATGTACATGATTACATGTCCTAAGATACTCTTTATTTTGATTGATTGATTAATGATTTCTCGTTCCTAGGAAGGATACGTTTTATTACCATTATGAATTGTATTTGAAATTTACGCTTTGGTTGATTCTCGTATTGAGTTTATGCTATGAAACTTAAAATTGGCGCCTGATCTTCCCCTGACCGTTAATTAAAATTAACGGTGTGTTAATGAATTCCCTGACCATGGAGATTTGCTTGGTACGGTTAGGTCTAATAAACTGCGGCAACCACTCACGAAGTTTTGGCGGCTTTAATAATCTGGGTCTTCACTAATCAATGTAAACCTTGAATTAACTTATTAAATTGACGACTTAATAACTAATCTACAAGGTTTAAGGATTATACGGCGAAACCGTATTGAAATTAATCGAATTAGAGATAATTAGACGCGGTATTAAAGGCGATTGAATTATAATTACCTTAGATAAGTTTTACAAATGAACTTTGAACATTGTTTCACCTTAATTAATCATCGTGCCCATTAGAGATCTTAGTTAATTATCTTTCCATTCTTATTTTCCAATATTCTTTTTACTCAAATATACTCTGAATTGAATGGGCGCCTAGAACAAATTCCTTGAACTTTAAAGATTTATGCATGGTGGTAAGAAAACCCTTGGCGTCACTAACGATTCCCGGGGATACGATATTTATACATTTAAAATAAGTGGTACTCCCAGCGTTTTACCCTATCTGCATATGATGCATTTCTGCACATAGTTGTGAATGGAGTTGAGGCTTAGATTTAATTGTGAATGGAAATTACGCAAATTCTTCTGTTTTTATTTCGAAGAAGTTTCGGGGACCACAGATTGAAAGGAGAAGAGAAATCGGGGATAAAAGTGCATTTTTTGGAAAAGAAGGCCGGCACATGGGCGATGTTCCCGGCTTAGCTGACTGGCAGCCGTGTTACGAGTATTCTTGCCGTGTTGGAGGCAGCGACATGGGATGTGTTCTGCCAGTGTTGCAGCCCGTGTTCACAGTGTTTTTGGCGTCCCACACTGTGCAATTTTTACACTATTTTGCTTCCTTTTTCCTACTCCTATAAATAGATGCCCTTCACATGGGGAAGTTTCTTGACACACGAATCACTCGGAAACGAGGAGTATTTCCAAGTTCCTATGGCAATGCAGATTCGCGTGACGAGCTTTCAAATCGAGTTTCGATTTTCATTATTTTCTTTTTTCTTCCGTAGGAATATCCCTATCGATTTGGTTGAGAAGCGTGAGATGAGATCCGGTGCAAAGTCTGAAGTCTTGAAGTTAAGCCGTCGAGTAGAGCGGTAAAGAAGAACGCAACGACAGCTTTCCGCTCCACCGACCTAATGGCTTGAGCATAACAGGTTCAAAAACTCCATGATTACCCCCTTGAGTTACCCAAATTGCTGTTATATAGGTTTGCTAAAATTTTCTTCATTGATCACACGAGAGCACACTGATATCCATTCTGCAGGAATCCTTGGCAAAGATTAATTTTCTTTTTGGGGAGACCCTTTAATCACCATGACGAAAGTGCCGCCAGGAAGGCAAATCTCTATTTTGCTAGTCCCTTGGCGCGTCCAGCGGCGGGTTTCCTTTTCCATGCTTTCAATGCGACTCCGTGACAACAAATAATTAAGTGAATAGGCCAGCAAAAGGGGTTAGCGCTTATTGTTTTGAGCGTGTTCGCGAGGTCATTCATTTGGTATAAAATTGCAATGTTGAGATCTATCCAAATCTGCGATGGGAATTTCAAAGATTACCCGTAGGTACGTAGGCCCAGGGGATGGAGCTCACCTAGGTGAATACGTTAGTGTGGCACTTGTGTGAGGCCAAAGACATCTAAGGGCATCAGAGGGCACAATTAATGCTTCAAACTTTAAGACCTAAAAGGCCGTAGTCTCTCTAAGAAGCTAGGCATTTGCCAATTGCTTGACCAACATAAGAAGAGCCGAGTCCGTACACAAAGGGCCCTTTCCAGGCAACCTGAGAGCTTGATGATAGAGAATACAATCCACTCGACTATTCTATCACTCACATTTGCCCCCATCTTGCTTTGATCGGCTATGCAACCACCATGTGTTGTTGACTGATAATGCACAACAGACATAACAGTGACTTATAATGCACAACGTCTATGGCCACTCTTGTGCCTCTCGTGCGCATCATTTTCTTCCGCCTCGTGTCTTTTGCCCTCGTACACGAT
>JAHSUH010003121.1:0-22209 GCA_025388415.1 Cynanchum wilfordii | reverse complement strand
AACTTTGTAGTTGTACATAAACAAAGCATTGAAAATTTATGCTTTCTATTTTTACCCATCGTCAGGATGAATCTATATTATTCCAGTAACTAACAGAATCGTGGATAGGGAACTATATTAGTGACTTACCCCACCTATTGTATAAATTTGGGTATCAACGGTTGAACCATGGAAACTAGAAATACTTTTTCTTGGATAAAGGAACAGATTACTCGATCTATTTCCGTATCGCTCATGATATATATCATAACTCAGACGGCCATTTCAAATGCATATCCCATTTTGCACAGCAGGGTTATGAAAATCCACGAGAAGCGACGGGGCGTATTTTCCGGAAGGTTTTGAATTAGCCCCCCCGATCGTATTTCTCCCGAGATGAAGGAAAAGATAGGAAATTTGTCTTTTCAGAGCTATCGCCCTAATAAAAAAAATATTCTTGTGATAGGCCCTGTCCCCGGTCAGAAATATAGTGAAATTTCCTTTCCTATTCTTTCCCCTGACCCCGCTACTAAAAAAGATGTTCACTTCTTAAAATATCCTATATACGTAGGCGGGAACAGGGGAAGGGGTCAGATTTATCCTGACGGGAGCAAGAGTAACAATACAGTTTATAATGCTACAGCAGCGGGTATAGTAAGGAAAATCATACGAAAAGAAAAGAAGGGGGGATATGAAATATCCATAACAGATCCGGATGGACGTCAAGTGGTTGATATTATCCCCCCCAGGACCAGAACTTCTTATTTCAGAGGGGGAATCCCTGAAATTTGATCAACCATTAACGAGTAATCCTAATGTGGGCGGATTTGGTCAGGGGGATACGGAAATAGTACTTCAAGATCCATTACGTGTCCAAGGCCTTTTATTCTTCTTGGCATCTGTTATTTTGGCACAAATCTTTTTGGTTCTTAAAAAGAAACAGTTCGAGAAGGTTCAATTGGCTGAAATGAATTTCTAGACTTGCGGATTTATTGACATCAAGTTTGTAAAAGGGATTTTTCGTTTTCCCAGCCTTCGGCACAAGAAAGGAAACCCCCTTCTTGTGCCGAAGAGTAATGATTCTTGATGCGCTTTTTCAAATATTCCTAGTCTTTTTTTACAGATTTACCGGAACCCTTTTTTTTTTTTACGAAACATTCTAAGTATAAGAAGTAGTGGACAAATAAAAAAACAAGAGGGCAATTCATTAAATATAACTTATTGAATGAACTTCAAAAAATTGCATTTTGATGAGATACTAAAATAAAAGATGAGATACTAAAATAAAAAGAGTCAAAATGCAAATAAGGAGTAAAGGTCTATTAGTATAGATCTATTAGTATAGAATAGTATAGAAAGTATTTACCCGATATCTAATTTACAAAATATAGATTCTATCATCCCACATCCACGAAATTGAGTGATTCCTTATTCCCTTTTTCTTCTAATTTTTAAATGAAAGTACGGATAGATACTGTCAGGGAGGCGGTGTTCTGAATCAATCACTGGAGTTCATTTTTCAAAAGCATCACCAGAAAGTGGAGTTTTTTGAAACGGAAGAAAAGGGATTCCTCTTTTAGACAAAAAAAAAAAAGAGTATGATTCTTAAGAACTCAACGGGCCCCTCCCCCTTGAATCAGACAAACAAAGAAGGAAATCCCGTTGAGTTCTTATGCTTTGATGTCTACAACTCAATTCATTCGATTACTAGAGGGACGAGCCCAATCCAGAATATGAACCATAAAAGAAAACACCTAGTAAACCGATCACAAGAATACCTGTTACAGTACCTATTATCCAAAGAGGAATCCTTCCAGTAGTATCGGCCATTTACCCCACTTCCCTCCACATTTCATCAAGTGTTCGTGCTAGAGACATAAACAGTCATGGATAATTATGAAATGAGACCCTTCCAAATGCGCTAAGAGAATGCCTAGAATTCTTATTTCTTCTCTTTCGTTTTATTAATTGAAGAAATAATTGGAAAATAAAACAGCAAGTACAAAAATGAGTAATAACCCCCAGTATAAACTGGTACGATTCAATTCAACATTTTGTTCGTTCGGGTTTGATTGTGTCATAGCTCTATAATTCGGATGTAGGTTTATCGTTGGATGAACTGCATTGCTGATATTGATCCCAAAAAAAGACGGTAGGTACGGCTAGACCGTGAACAGCCAACCATCGTACTGTAAAAATTGGATAGGTTCGATCTATAGTCATTAGGGCCTCCTAAAAAGATCTACTAAATTCATCAAGTTGTTCCAAAGGATCAAAACGGCCAGTTATTAATGGAATTCCCTGTCGGCTCTCTGTGAAATACTCGTTTGGCCGAGGACTTCCAAACACATCATAAGCTAAACCGGTGCTGACAAATAACCAACCCGCAATGAATAGGGAAGGTATAGTAATGCTATGAATGACCCAGTATCGAATACTGGTGATAATATCAGCAAAAGAACGTTCTCCTGTGCTTCCGGACATGCTGAACTCCACATATACTTGTACAGTCAAAGGGGATCGATTCCGTAAAAGATGCGATCAGTAAATGAGAATTCACCGAAACCACATCTTAGTTGGATCACCAATATGGTACCAAGGGCGTCTTTAGAGTATACCGAATCAGTATAGCTATCCTTCTTCTGACACAGCAACGAAATTTTCGTTTAATCAGTATCGAAAGTGGGTGCTAAATAATTCCCTTTTTGCTTTACATCTTCTTTATTGATGTAAAACGATGCTCCGTTCAATAGAAAATTCGTCCAATGCAATGCAAGAGAGTATCATATTCCCCGCAGATGCGAGATCTAGAAATTTACCCTTCAGAGTTGCAGAAGCAATTTTTTGTTGGAATCTTTTTTTTTTTTTTTTTTTTAAATGAAAAATTGGAATCGTCCAGTAACAAATAAGTGTAGTAGATCGAATTCTATCAAACAAAGAAAAGAAAGAATAAAATAATTGGAATCAATAGTTGTGATGCATTCTTGTATTCGACCAAGAACCAAAGGCCCAGCTACAGGGGTGAGCGAGGTTTTGGAATATGGAAAGATAAACCGTGCAACCTCTAAACGATAATAAATTAAAATTCTTTAAAAAAAAAAAAAAAAAAGAATTTTTGAGTGATCATGTAATAACCTTTTTGTTCTCATTCAGTCAAGATATTACATATTACCCGACTGAACCTATTGCTGACTGTAATGAGTTAAATTGAAAGTAAAGTCAAAAGTTTTATAAGCTTATTCTTCGCTCGAAAATCGACAATAGATTCGCTAGAATTCAAAACAAAAATAGACAAAATGCTAAAAAATGAAGTTACACGGCCCACCTCTTATTACTTATTCTTTTATTAGTTTATCTAAGAGTTACTCAATGAAGCGGTTGATTGAAATCGCAAGATGGATAGATATTACAGATGATGAATCAATTTCATTTTATATACCTGCCACTTTCTTTTTATCTTTGTTAGTACCGTCTATAATGGTAGATGAAAAACAAACTTTCAATTGAGCTTCTTCTTTCAATTGGAATTTTTGCGTATCCTCTTATTTTGAAAAAATGGAAACTTAGGTAAGTGCTTTATAAACATATGTAGAAAAAAAGATATTTCATTTAGATCCTTTATGCTTACGATAACTAGTTATTTTGGTTTTCTACTAGCGGCTTTAACTATAACCTCCGCTCTGTTTATTGGTTTAAGCAAGATACGACTTATTTAAAATTCATATTTGAAATGAATAATAAATCTTTCCGTGAGATCCCATGTATTCTATAGTTACTTACAGCGTCAATTGTCAATTCTTGGTCATTGAGATTCATGCCAATTTGGATTAGTATATAGGTATATATATTACCTCTTTTTTTTTTTCCAAACAACAAACAAATTGAAATGATTGAAGTTTTTCTATTTGGAATCGTCTTAGGTCTAATTCCTATTACTTTGGCTGGGTTATTCGTAACTGCATACTTACAATACAGACGTGGTGATCAGTTGGACCTTTGATTAATATCTCTTTTTTTTTATCAACCTCCTCCTTTTTTTATTTAATCCACAGATTTAATCCACAGGAGGGCAAATTCCTATTGCTGTGCAAAAGTTACTTAATCCATTTCAGTCTAATTTGATCTAAGAATAAAAAAATCACGCTCTGTAGGATTTGAACCTACGACATTGGGTTTTGGAGACCCACGTTCTACCGAACTGAACTAAGAGCGCTTTCTTCTATGAATAGATAAGACTGTAAAGAAAAGGATTACCCCATTTATTTTGGATGCATAGTATTATTGAAATACTATGCCCAATTTAAATCGATCTCAGACGATCCCTCATTACTGCTCAAAGTAGCAGTAATAGGTAGGGATGACAGGATTTGAACCCGTGACATTTTGTACCCAAAACAAACGCGCTACCAAGCTGCGCCACATCCCTTCCATTGCTCTACAGTGTCATTGTAGAGAATTCCTGTCTTGTTTTCCACACCGTTATTTCCTCCGTTGATATACACAATTTTCTGCCCAGTTCATCTTTTTTTTTTGTCTCATTTAACAGATCATATAATAAACATATATCATATAATAAACATATATTAACATATAATAATATATAATTAATATATAATATATAATTAATATATAATATATAATTAATATATAATATATAATAATAGTTAAAATATAATATAAAATATAATATAAAATATAATATATAATAATATAATAATATTAGTTAAATAATAATATAACATATATTAACATATAATAATAGTAAAAGCCTTGTATACATATAAATATACATATAAAAAAAAGAAATGAGTATTTTTCGCAAATGCTCGGTAAGGGGGAGATGCTTTTGTTCTGTTTTAAAAAAAGATAAAATCCTATTTACTTTTATATTTACTTTTACTGGACCATTGTACAAAATTTAATATATTAATATTAGAGGAATCTTATGGATTACGTGTACAACTATAAGTGGTCATTAAGTACCGATTTTTGTATTGCAATAAAAAAGGAGGGTTTTTCGATGCGAGATTTAAAAACATATCTCTCTGTGGCACCAGTACTAAGTACGCTATGGTTCGGGGCTTTAGCAGGTCTATTGATAGAGATTAATCGTTTTTTTCCGGATGCGTTGACATTCCCCTTTTTTTAATTTTGTTATTGAGATTTTAGTTATTGAGATGGGAAGGAATGAAGAAGGTTAAAGATAGAAAAAAATATCTGTGACTAACCCCCCTTCCTCTTTTCTCTTTTTTCCCCTTTTTTTTATTTTTAAAAATAAGGGAGGAAAGGGAAAAAAGAAGAGTGGATTCAACATAGGCGAGGCTCGGGTTCAATAAAAAAAATGAATATTAATAATAAATAATAGAGGGATGGGGGAGTAGAAGAGAAAATGTGGGTCGAAGGAAAGAGTATTATACAAGATATTTAAATGAGAAATGAAATACTGTACTCAATTTGAAATAGAGTTTCGAACTCTTTGTATTACTTATTATTATTTTTTTTTTTTTACTATGACTTTAATTTACTATTTAATTTACTATGTACTTTGATCTTTCTTTTATAATTAGAATTAGATTTCAAGTTAGCAATTTCTATTTGTTTTCCTCCCTTTCTTCTTCTTCGTGTTGTAGAAGAGTTGAATAAATAAAAAATCCAAAGGAGGTTCATGGCCAAGGGTAAAGATGTCCGAGTAACGGTGATTTTGGAATGTACCAGTTGTGTCGAAAACGGGGTTAATGGGGTATCAAGAGGCATTTCCAGATACATTACTCAAAAGAACCGTCACAATACACCTAATCGATTAGAATTGAGAAAATTCTGTCCGCATTGTTACAAATATACAATTCATGGGGAGATAAAGAAATAGGGTGAACGGAATACCTGTATGTTACCCTTTCAAATTTCAAAGGAAGGGTAAAAAATAACATTATATATAACATATTTAAATACAAAATAAACAAATCCTATATCCGTGACTTTCAAAATTAGAATTAAGAAATAGAATTTTCGAGATCAAAGATAAGGAATAAACTAAAACAAACTATGGATAAATCCAAACGACCTCTTCTTAAATCCAAGCGATCTTTTCGTAGACGTTTGCCCCCGATTCAATCGGGCGATCGGATTGATTATAGAAATATGAGTTTAATTAGTCGATTTATTAGTGAACAAGGGAAAATATTATCTAGACGAGTGAATAGATTGACCTTGAAACAACAACGATTAATTACTATTGCTATAAAACAAGCTCGTATTTTATCTTTGTTACCCTTTCTCAATAATAAAAATGTTGAAAGAAAGGACTCGATCCCTAGAACTACTCGTCTTAGAACCAGAACCAGGACCAGAAACAGAACCAGAAATAACTAGGCTTACTTTGGAATCATAATTTTAATGGAATCAGCGAACTCAAAGGCAGATTGGTATTTTTCCGAGAATCCAGATTAGATTATCGGGTCGTAAGAAAAAAAAAAAAAAATGAGGGCAAGCTTTTTCTACTGAGCGTGTTCATTCGTTTTGACTATTTTAGCATATTTTATCTCAGTAATTTCTACTCTACCTTCCCGGAGTTCATTCTCCGGGAAACTTCGTTTAAATTATTCCGACGGACTTTTTATAATCTAGTCCTTTTATTATCTCATTGGAAATCATATAAAGACAATCTCTATTTAATATAGCTATTTGTGCAAGTATTTTACGATTAAGAAGCAACCGTCCCTTGTACAGATCGTGTATTAATCTACTATAACTATAGGATACCTCTGTTTCGCGAATGACTGCGTTTATCCGAGTGATCCACAAACGACGAAAATTTCTCTTTTGACTGCCCCGATCCCGATCAGCCGAAAACAAAGCTCTTATTTTCTGTTGAGAAATAGTTCGAGTAAGTCTTGAATGGGCCCCTCGAAAGCTTAATGCAAATAAACGCATTTTTGCTCTACGTCTACGAGCTATATATCCCCGTCTAATTCTAGTCATTGAATAGATGAAACTTCCACCGAATAACTCATTTTTTTCTTTTCTTTCAGTTATTCTTTTCCCCTTTCCTAATCTATTAAGAACAAAACGGATTTTTCCAATGTATAAAATAAAAATTCCAAGGGCTTTGGCTACTATAACCTTCCTGACCGCTATTTTTTATTTTTTTGGGCATTTCAATGCGAAATAAGAAATTATATTGTGTTATAGGTGTCAAAAATAGAAAAAAATGGATAAAGAAATAGCGGGTTCCTTCGTTTCTATGGTGACTTCCTAAACGGTGAGGTCTTCTCTATACACCGGAGCCTTTACTTCATTTAATGAACGTTATTGGTAACTTGTATAGTTCACCCTTTTTGGCTCTACCCATGAATTATCCAGCAATAGGCCTTTCACAATGAGATCTACCTATACAGTAACGGTATTTAATTATGAAAGTTAGCTGGGTAGCTGACCCTTTTAGTCCGTTCTTGCCAGAGTAGGAGCTTAATCTTTATGCCTTTCTTTATTTATTTATTATTTAATTTATTATTTGTTATTTAATTTATTTATTTAAAGGTTAAAAGTTAATTTTTTAAGTTAAATTAAATAATTAAATAAGTATTAAAATTAAATAAAATTAAATAAGTAAATTTAAAATTTAAATAAAATTTAAATAAGTAAATAAATAAGTTAAAATTAAATTTAAATTAAGTAAATAAGAAAGTAACTAAAAAAAAGTTTCCTCCGCTTAATGGCTAACCATTTGCTACCAATGGAGAATTGCTTCTCATCTTAAATTGAGATTTGCCCCAACGGAAACCATAAAATTTATCCACAATGTAGGAATGTGATAGCTTTGATTATTCTTTTTTTATTATAGTGAATGGAGTCCCTTCTTCCATTCTATACTATTCCCAGGTACTGATCATCGATACTGGAAAGTTTTTTGTTGCTTTTGTACCAGCTCATTGTATGATCTAAACGAGTCGCACATACACCCGAGTACATGTTCCTCGACGTTGAGGGCATCCCCGAAGAGCGGGGGGATTTCGTGCGATTTCTGATTGGCTGTCTTGTATTTCTAATAAGTTGTTTAATAGTTGGCATGCTGAATTGTATCCATAATGGGCTGGTTTAGATTGATCCTAACCGGAGAATTCTGAATTACTTCCAGTTATTAGAATAGTAAAATCATAGATAAAATCTCAAATTACGTATTCCGGCTTATTTTCATTCACTTGCTACAAGATCATCACCTGCTACAAGATCATCACCTGCTACAAGATCATCACATGCTATAAGATCAACAATTCCATAAGCTTTTGCTTCTGTTGCTGACATAAAAGCATCTCTTTCTATGTCTTTGCATACAACCCAGAAGGGTTTCCCCGTTCTTTGTGCATAAACCCTTGCGAGGGTTTCACGCAGGTACACCATTTGTCCCGTTTCCAGCGTAACGTCTCCCGTGTGTGTATCACAAAACAAACTAGCAGGTTGATGCATCATTACCCTGATGATAGAACATAATAAAAAGTTCTTCTATCTCGCATGATAAAGCGAAGAGAAAAGAAAGATAAAGACTAATATAATAGGAAAAAGGATAGAATTGAACAACCGTACGGGCATCTTTGATGCATTGCATATGCATACGGCTTTACAATAAAATTGACCCTTACCCTCCAAGAAAGGGAAAGGTAAAATATACCAGACCCTGGTGGTCTAAATTATCAAATGGCCACCCTTCCTTTTGGAATACTTAAAAAGTACTATGATGGCTCCGTTGCCTTATATTAATATTAATTAATTATTAATATATTCATTTTTTTTTGTTTGTGATTCAGCAATCCCAAAGTTTCTTTTTGAGCCAATCAAAGAAAAAATCCTGTTTTTTTCCTTGCATAACTGCATAACATAATAGAAATATTTTTAAGAGCCCTTCGGTGTGAACAAAAAAGGTTTGTGACGCTGAGCTGGGCTCCCGATAAATAAGAGAAAATCGGAAATACCCTTTCTCTCATACTACTCCCTCGATACATAATCTAATGTTTTGAAAAAACAATGCAAAATTTTATCATTATCATATCGAATTCGAAGTGCCATGCTATTTTTACTTAATATATATTCCTATTTCCTAGGGCGAAGGCATAGTCTTCTTTTTTCTCTTAAATCATTGGCGCCAAGCGTGAGGGAATGCCATACGTTTGGTAATTTCTCCTCCGGCCAAGATAAAAGATCCCATTGAAGCGACTGACCCTATGCCTAGTGTATGGACATCTGGTGGTACAAATTGCATAGCATCATAAAGCCCTAGTCCAGGTAGTATCCAACCCCCAGGAGAGTTTATAAACAAATACTGATCCCTGGTCGGATCCTCAATAGCGAGATATACCATAAGACCAATAAGTTGATTTGAGATCTCGCTATCAACTACTTGTGCTAAAAAAAGGAATCTTTGTCGATAAAGTCGGTTGATTAGGGTACAATTGTAGCCCTTAGGAACCGTACACGCGTCTTTTGATGCATACGGTTCAAAAAAATTTTTGAAAACAAAAAAAAAAATCAATATATGGATTCCAGTCCTCTTTCTTTTAGGTTCTTTCTGACTTCTAACGAAGAAAGGGTCTGTCTTCTTCAATAAAGACGGCTTTTTACTTTCTTTTTTACTAGAAATTATACATAAATAAAAAAATAACAAAAATCACTAAACTTATTGAATTAACTTTTCATTGATGTATTGTTTCATCGAGATTCAACCCTAATCGCGATGGTATTCTCTTGTTCCTGAGTGGGTGTCTTTCATCTTTTTAAGGTTTATGCTGTACTCCGGGTAAAGATTCGCCCAATTTTGATTTGCACATATAGGACAAGCACTTCTGCATTACCATTTCTTTTTTTTATTACTTTCTACTTTTTCAATTCACTTCTATCGAGTTTGTTCATTAACAGTTCTATCGAGTTTGTTCATTATTTGTTCATTAACAGTTTAAGATCAACTTGCTTGAATCATTTCTGATAGAACTCAAAATCTTGGGTTTTTTCTAAACGGAGCCTGGATACTTCCGTTTTTTTTTAGTCCGATCAAGACAACCATAAATTTTTCTAATTGCTAATGCTAATAGTAATTCTAATTGATAATAGTAATAGGAATCCTCCAAAAATGGATCTAATTGTACTTCACGCTCCAAACTTTTGATGATTCAATGAATCTTTATTGGGCGAAACACAGGATATCTCGATTGTGGGAGAGAATGGGGAAATCCCATATGGCCCAATATATCTGACAAGTCGCACTATAGGTCAACCCAAGATGCATCTTCCTCTCCGGGACATCGGAAAGGTACTTTTGGAACACCAATCGGCATTAATTGAAAGAGAAAAGAGCTGCGCACTCTATTTTACTTTGATGTGGAAACGTAACAATATAATTTTTTTGTCTTTAGAATATTGGCTTTTAGCTTTAGATTCGAAAAGATCATAAAGAAAAACAGAACGAATAAAGTCAAATTATTACGAACAGGGCAATGAATAAATATGTACGCATTCTCTCATAGAAAATGGTATTAGTCCCCGTTGCATATTGATACTTATCGAGTATAGAATAAATCTGCTTCTCTTTGTTCCTACGAATAGAATTGTTCCATTATTTTATTACCAACAGAATAGAACAAATATTAACCCCTGTTCTGAAATAATTCACCGAACGGGGGAGGTCCATAGGATAGTAATACTAGAGTCTTTTCGAATGCAATAAAGTTACGTAGTGTTTATTTATCTTTGATAAAGGGGTATTTCCATGGGTTTGCCTTGGTATCGTGTTCATACCGTTGTATTGAATGATCCCGGCCGGTTACTTTCTGTTCATATAATGCATACAGCTCTGGTTGCCGGTTGGGCCGGTTCGATGGCTCTGTATGAATTAGCAGTTTTTGATCCTTCTGACCCTGTTCTTGATCCAATGTGGAGACAGGGTATGTTCGTTATACCCTTCATGACTCGTTTAGGAATAACCAATTCATGGAGCAGTTGGAGTATCACAGGAGGGGCTGTAACGAATCCGGGTATTTGGAGTTACGAAGGTGTAGCTGGGGCACATATTGTATTTTCTGGGTTATGCTTTTTGGCAGCTATCTGGCATTGGGTATATTGGGATCTAGAAATTTTTTCTGATGAACGGACAGGGAAACCTTCTTTGGATTTGCCTAAGATCTTTGGAATTCATTTATTTCTTTCAGGGGTGGCTTGCTTTGGTTTTGGTGCATTTCATGTAACCGGCTTGTATGGTCCTGGAATATGGGTGTCCGATCCTTATGGACTAACAGGAAAAGTACAACCCGTAGATCCAGCATGGGGCGTGGAAGGTTTTGATCCTTTTGTTCCGGGAGGAATAGCCTCTCATCATATTGCAGCAGGGACGTTGGGGATATTAGCGGGTCTATTCCATCTTAGTGTCCGCCCCCCACAACGTCTATACAAGGGATTGCGTATGGGAAATATCGAAACCGTCCTTTCTAGTAGTATCGCTGCTGTCTTTTTTGCAGCTTTTGTTGTTGCCGGAACTATGTGGTATGGTTCAGCAACTACTCCGATCGAATTATTTGGGCCCACTCGTTATCAATGGGATCAGGGCTACTTCCAGCAAGAAATATATCGAAGAGTTAGTGCTGGGCTAGCAGAAAATCAAAGTTTATCAGAAACCTGGTCTAAAATTCCTGAAAAATTAGCTTTTTATGATTACATCGGAAATAATCCGGCGAATCATTTATTTACGATGGAATGGTATACAAAGTCAACAGATCTCAATGCATACAATAGGATTTATGGCTACACAAACTGTTGAGAACAGTTCTAAATCTGCTCCAAGACGAACTAATGCAGGGAGTTTATTAAAACCATTGAATTCGGAATATGGTAAAGTAGCCCCTGGGTGGGGAACAACTCCTTTGATGGGTGTCGCAATGGCCCTATTTACAGTATTTCTATCTATTATTTTGGAAATTTATAATTCTTCCGTTTTATTGGATGGAATTTCAATGAATTAGATCTATAAGAATCGCAAAGTTTTACAAAATAAATCATTTAGAACCCGGGTTTTGAGCCCATTCTATTTTATTTTGGGAGTTCAATCGCGGAATTTCTTTGTTTCTGTATTTCCGGAATATGAGTGTGTGACTTGTTCTAATCGATCCTATTGATAGTACAGAAAATGGTTCTGTCATCTTGATAGAGATGGTTCTACTTCGTCGGATATTTTTTCTAGTATCTGGGACACGAAATAGATTAAGAAATTTTTGAACTATGATTCATACTTAATCTTCAGACCTCGTATCCGGACTCCAACCCATTTTCAAAGAATTCGAATTTTAAAATCGAAACATTTTTCTTTTGGTCAAAATAGAAATAGAAGAAAAGACTTTCTTTGAATATTGAGTCAGTCTATATATTCATGGAATAAGTGATGGTCAAAAGGTTCTTACTCGGGGAATCCTTGACTTAACTTAGTATTTTTTTATTGAATCATCGTGGTTCTAGTATGAATCTGAGGTTTTAATCAATTCATATTTATATTTTTATATTTATAGGGTTCTTAACAAGAAAATTCCTATCAATACAATAAGAAATAATAAAAGTCATATTATTATACATAAAAATTAATAGGAAAAAGAGGGAATCAAGAGGCCTGTACGGATCAACATAAAGACCGCTGAGCCAACTTGAGATTTTCGTATTATCGCCACAAACAAAAAAAAAGCTTTCGGATTTTTCTTCTTTCGTACCTTCAAAGAAGATTGGACCAAAGATTCAAAATAAAAAGTTTCAAACTTTCCATTACATATTCAATTAGTATTTGGGTGTTTTTGCTTGAGCTGTACGAGATGAAAGTCTCATATACGGTTCTCAGAGGGGGAGTTCCACCTATCTCAATAAAGTTTATGATTGGTTCGAAGAACGTCTCGAGATTCAGGCGATTGCGGATGATATAACTAGTAAATACGTCCCCCCCACGTCAATATATTTTATTGTTTAGGTGGAATTACGCTTACTTGTTTTTTGGTACAAGTAGCTACGGGATTTGCTATGACTTTTTACTATCGTCCGACTGTTACTGAAGCTTTTGCTTCCGTTCAATACATAATGACTGAAGCTAATTTTGGTTGGTTAATCCGATCAGTTCATAGATGGTCGGCAAGTATGATGGTCCTAATGATGATCCTGCATGTATTTCGTGTGTATCTTACCGGTGGATTTAAAAAACCTCGCGAATTGACTTGGGTTACAGGTGTGGTTCTAGCTGTATTGACTGCGTCTTTTGGCGTAACTGGTTATTCCTTACCCTGGGATCAAATTGGTTATTGGGCAGTGAAAATTGTAACAGGTGTACCTGAAGCTATTCCTGTAATAGGATCCCCTTTGGTAGAATTATTGCGTGGAAGTGCTAGTGTGGGACAATCCACCTTGACTCGGTTTTATAGTTTACACACTTTTGTATTACCCCTTCTTACTGCCGTATTTATGTTAATGCACTTTCCAATGATACGGAAACAGGGTATTTCTGGTCCTTTATAGAGAAGATATTTCATCGATATTTGGAATTTGGAATCAATTATTTATCACTTGGGGAAGGAATAATAGTATTTCATTGCTATAAATATGGATTATTAAAAAAAAATAAGACATGTATTTGGATATTTCCCCCAACTCCCTAATATTATTTATTTGACAGGAATTGTTGAGGGGAATTCTCTGAATAGAAAATGGATTATGGGAGTGTGTGACTTGAATTATTGATTAGTCTGTGTAGCTATATGCTTGCCACATTGGGATTGCAATTTACAAACCAAATGTGTCTTTGTTCCCAACCGCCGTGTAAGCCCTATACATAGGATAGGCTGGGTTGCTTGAAGAGAATTGTTTCTATGATCAGATCCGAATCATGTTGTCCATGAGCAGGCTCCGTAAAATCCGGAAATGAAATAGATAAAAGATAATATATCTAGTTTATTTTTTTCACTTACTTAAGCTTAAGATTTAATAGTATATTTAATAGTATATATAGTATAGAAATGCATTCATTTCCTCTGCATTGACACGATCATTCATACTAATACTATTGGAGTGAAACGGGCGGTCTAAAGAAGAACAGGGGCTATATTAGTAACAAGTAAGCCTTTTGTGCGTACCCCAAAATATTAGGGGGAATAAATACCAATCGTAAGGTCTGAGACGGCCCAGAAAGCACTTGATCATATCATGATCAACTTTGTAAGCCTACTTGGGTATTGAGCATTTACTTGTAAGAACTGAACTCCTTGGAATCGATATTTGCAACTCCAGAAAAAGAATTCAGTAAAATTTTTCTTACACTTAATCCATTCATTTATAGGTATAGTATATGTAAAATATATATTTTATCTGGATTCGTTTTGTTCTTTTGATTCTTGCTCGAGCCGGATGATGAAAAACTATCATGTCCGGTTCTTTCGGGGGATGGATCGATAAGAATTCACCTATCCCAATAACAAAAAAACCCGACTTGAATGATCCTGTATTAAGAGCTAAATTGGCTAAAGGTATGGGTCATAATTATTACGGAGAGCCTGCATGGCCCAATGACCTTTTATATATTTTTCCCGTAGTAATTCTAGGTACTATTGCATGTACCGTAGGCTTAGCGGTTCTAGAACCATCAATGATTGGTGAACCGGCGGATCCGTTTGCAACTCCATTGGAAATATTACCGGAATGGTATTTCTTTCCCGTATTTCAAATACTTCGTACAGTACCCAATAAATTATTGGGTGTTCTTTTAATGGTTTCAGTACCTACAGGATTATTAACGGTACCCTTTTTAGAAAATGTTAATAAATTTCAAAATCCATTTCGTCGTCCGGTAGCGACAACCGTCTTTTGATTGGTACCGCAGTCGCCCTTTGGTTGGGTATTGGTGCAACATTACCTATTGATAAATCCCTAACTTTAGGTCTTTTTAATTCAATTGTGAAATAACACGACGTGTGTATTGTGTATCTAGGGAGATAATAGCTTCTAAAGTAATTACCCTAGATACATCTTCAATCAAAAGCTATCCGGAATATATCAAAAACGATTGACGCAATGGATTTTTTTTATTTCATTTCTAAAAATGCCGTTAATTAATAATCCTGTAGGTACTGAAACCATTAAACACCCAATAATTTATTGGGTACTGTACGAAGTATTTGAAATACGGAAAAGAAATACCATTCCGGTAATATTTCCAATGGAGTTGCAAACGGATCCGCCGGTTCACCAATCATTGATGGTTCTAGAACCGCTAAGCCTACGGTACATGCAATAGTACCTAGAATTACTACGGGAAAAATATATAAAGGTCATTGGGCCATGCAGGCTCTCCGTAATAATTATGACCCATACCTTTAGCCAATTTAGCTCTTAATACAGGATCATTCAAGTCGGGTTTTTGTTATTGGGATAGGTGAATTCTTATCGATCCATCCCCGAAAGAACCGGACATGATAGTTTTTCATCATCCGGCTCGAGCAAGAATCAAAGGACAAAACGAATCCAGATAAAATATATATTTTACATATACTATACCTATAAATGAATGGATTAAGTGTAAGAAAAATTTTACTGAATTCTTTTTCTGGAGTTGCAAATATCGATTCCAGGGAGTTCAGTTCTTACAAGTAAATGCTCAATACCCAAGTAGGCTTACAAAGTTGATCATGATATGATCAAGTGCTTTCTGGGCCGTCTCAGACCTTACGATTGGTATTTATTCCCCCTAATATTTTGGGGTACGCACAAAAGGCTTACTTGTTACTAATATAGCCCCTGTTCTTCTTTAGACCGCCCGTTTCACTCCAATAGTATTAGTATGAATGATCGTGTCAATGCAGAGGAAATGAATGCATTTCTATACTATATATACTATTAAATATACTATTAAATCTTAAGCTTAAGTAAGTGAAAAAAAAAAACTAGATATATTATCTTTTATCTATTTCATTTCCGGATTTTACGGAGCCTGCTCATGGACAACATGATTCGGATCTGATCATAGAAACAATTCTCTTCAAGCAACCCAGCCTATCCTATGTATAGGGCTTACACGGCGGTTGGAACAAAGACACATTTGGTTTGTAAATTGCAATCCCAATGTGGCAAGCATATAGCTACACAGACTAATCAATAATTCAAGTCACACACTCCCATAATCCATTTTCTATTCAGAGAATTCCCCCAACCAATTCCTGTCAAATAAATAATATTAGGGAGTTGGGGGAAATATCCAAATACATGTCTTATTTTTTTTTAATAATCCATATTTATAGCAATGAAATACTATTATTCCTTCCCCAAGTGATAAATAATTGATTCCAAATTCCAAATATCGATGAAATATCTTCTCTATAAAGGACCAGAAATACCCTGTTTCCGTATCATTGGAAAGTGCATTAACATAAATACGGCAGTAAGAAGGGGTAATACAAAAGTGTGTAAACTATAAAACCGAGTCAAGGTGGATTGTCCCACACTAGCACTTCCACGCAATAATTCTACCAAAGGGGATCCTATTACAGGAATAGCTTCAGGTACACCTGTTACAATTTTCACTGCCCAATAACCAATTTGATCCCAGGGTAAGGAATAACCAGTTACGCCAAAAGACGCAGTCAATACAGCTAGAACCACACCTGTAACCCAAGTCAATTCGCGAGGTTTTTTAAATCCACCGGTAAGATACACACGAAATACATGCAGGATCATCATTAGGACCATCATACTTGCCGACCATCTATGAACTGATCGGATTAACCAACCAAAATTAGCTTCAGTCATTATGTATTGAACGGAAGCAAAAGCTTCAGTAACAGTCGGACGATAGTAAAAAGTCATAGCAAATCCCGTAGCTACTTGTACTAAAAAACAAGTAAGCGTAATTCCACCTAAACAATAAAATATATTGACGTGGGGGGGACGTATTTACTAGTTATATCATCCGCAATCGCCTGAATCTCGAGACGTTCTTCGAACCAATCATAAACTTTATTGAGATAGGTGGAACTCCCCCTCTGAGAACCGTATATGAGACTTTCATCTCGTACAGCTCAAGCAAAAACACCCAAATACTAATTGAATATGTAATGGAAAGTTTGAAACTTTTTATTTTGAATCTTTGGTCCAATCTTCTTTGAAGGTACGAAAGAAGAAAAATCGAAAAGCTTTTTTTTGTTTGTGGCGATAATACGAAAATCTCAAGTTGGCTCAGCGGTCTTTATGTTGATCCGTACAGGCCTCTTGATTCCTCTTTTTTCCCTATTAATTTTTATGTATAATAATATGACTTTTATTATTTCTTATTGTATTGATAGGAATTTTCTTGTTAAGAACCCTATAAATATAAAAATATAAATATGAATTGATTAAAACCTCAGATTCATACTAGAACCACGATGATTCAATAAAAAAATACTAAGTTAAGTCAAGGATTCCCCGAGTAAGAACCTTTTGACCATCACTTATTCCATGAATATATAGACTGACTCAATATTCAAAGAAAGTCTTTTCTTCTATTTCTATTTTGACCAAAAGAAAAATGTTTCGATTTTAAAATTCGAATTCTTTGAAAATGGGTTGGAGTCCGGATACGAGGTCTGAAGATTAAGTATGAATCATAGTTCAAAAATTTCTTAATCTATTTCGTGTCCCAGATACTAGAAAAAATATCCGACGAAGTAGAACCATCTCTATCAAGATGACAGAACCATTTTCTGTACTATCAATAGGATCGATTAGAACAAGTCACACACTCATATTCCGGAAATACAGAAACAAAGAAATTCCGCGATTGAACTCCCAAAATAAAATAGAATGGGCTCAAAACCCGGGTTCTAAATGATTTATTTTGTAAAACTTTGCGATTCTTATAGATCTAATTCATTGAAATTCCATCCAATAAAACGGAAGAATTATAAATTTCCAAAATAATAGATAGAAATACTGTAAATAGGGCCATTGCGACACCCATCAAAGGAGTTGTTCCCCACCCAGGGGCTACTTTACCATATTCCGAATTCAATGGTTTTAATAAACTCCCTGCATTAGTTCGTCTTGGAGCAGATTTAGAACTGTTCTCAACAGTTTGTGTAGCCATAAATCCTATTGTATGCATTGAGATCTGTTGACTTTGTATACCATTCCATCGTAAATAAATGATCTTATCATAGATCCTTTTGGGCCTTGAAATTATATAAGAATGGAAACAGCAACCCTTGTAGCCGTCTTTCTGTCTGGTTTACTTGTAAGTTTTACTGGGTACGCCTTATATACCGCTTTTGGGGCAACCTTCTCAACAACTAAGAGATCCGTTTGAGGAACATGGGGGCTTAGTTGAAGTAATGAGCCCGCGATATTAATATTGCGAGGCTCATTACTTCAATTGAGATAATGAAAAATCATTTCAACCTTTTAGTTGAAATTTTAGGCGGTTCTCGAAAAAAGATAGCGAAAAAAATTATTCCTAGAGTCGAGACTAAGAGGAATGTATAAACCAGTGCTTCCATAGATTCGATCGCGGTTTACAATTATAGCTTCCATACCTGTTTACTTATTTTTATTTTCTTTTTATGGTTTTTATGGGGGGACCAGAGAAATCTTGGTCTGAATCATGACTTTTGCTTTTCTTTATCTGCGCGCTGGTCCCCTATGACAAATTCTAAAAAAAAAAGAGAAGAGAGACAAAAGATAACAAAGCAGTGTTGTATCAGACTGCCCATACTTAATTTTCGTATCCTCGGTTTTTAAATCCACCGGTAAGATACACACGAAATACATGCAGGATCATCATTAGACCATCATACTTGCCGACCATCTATGAACTGATCGGATTAACCAACCAAAATTAGCTTCAGTCATTATATATTGAACGGAAGCAAAAGCTTCAGTAACAGTCGGACGATAGTAAAAGTCATAGCAAATCCCTGCAGCTACTTGTACTAAAAACAAGTAAGCGTAATTCCACCTAAACAATAAAATATATTGACGTGGGGGGACGTATTTACTAGTTATATCATCCGCAATCGCCTGAATCTCGAGACGTTCTTCGAACCAATCATAAACTTTATTGAGATAGGTGGAACTCCCCCTCTGAGAACCGTATATGAGACTTTCATCTCGTACAGCTCAAGCAAAAACACCCAAATACTAATTGAATATGTAATGGAAAGTTTGAAACTTTTTATTTTGAATCTTTGGTCCAATCTTCTTTGAAGGTACGAAAGAAGAAAAATCCGAAAGCTTTTTTTTTTTGTTTGCGATAATACGAGAAAATCTCAAGTTGGCTCAGCGGTCTTTATGTTGATCCGTACAGGCCTCTTGATTCCTCTTTTTCCTATTAATTTTTATGTATAATAATATGACTTTTATTATTTCTTATTGTATTGATAGGAATTTTCTTGTTAAGAACCCTATAAATATAAAAATATAAATATGAATTGATTAAAACCTCAGATTCATACTAGAACCACGATGATTCAATAAAAAATACTTGTAAGTCAAGGATTCCCTGAGTAAGAACCTTTGGACCATCACTTATTCCATGAATATATAGACTGACTCAATATTCAAAGAAAGTCTTTTCTTCTATTTCTATTTTGACCAAAAGAAAATGTTTCGATTTAAAATTCGAATTCTTTGAAAATGGGTTGGAGTCCGGATACGAGGTCTGAAGATTAAGTATGAATCATAGTTCAAAAATTTCTTAATCTATTTCGTGTCCCAGATACTAGAAAATATCCGACGAAGTAGAACCATCTCTATCAAGATGACAGAACCATTTTCTGTACTATCAATGGATCGATTAGAACAAGTCACACACTCATATTCCGGAAATACAGAAACAAAGAAATTCCGCGATTGAACTCCAAAATAAAAATAGAAATGGGCTGAAACGGTTCTAAATGATTTATTTTGTAAAACTTACGATTCTTATAGATCTAATTCATTGAAATTCCATCCAATAAAACGGAAGATTATAAATTTCCAAAATAATAGATAGAAATACTGTAAATAGGCCTTGCGACACCCATCAAAGGAGTTGTTCTCACCCAGGGGCTACTACCATATTCCGAATTCAATGGTTTTAATAAACTCCCTGCATTAGTTCGTCTTGGAGCAGATTTAGAACTGTTCTCAACAGTTTGTGTAGCCATAAATCCTATTGTATGCATTGAGATCTGTTGACTTTGTATACCATTCCATCGTAAATAAATGATCTTATCATAGATCCTTTTGGGCCTTGAAATTATATAAGAATGGAAACAGCAACCCTTGTAGCCGTCTTTCTGTCTGGTTTACTTGCAAGTTTTACTGGGTACGCCTTATATACCGCTTTGGGGCAACCTTCTCAACAACCAAGCAGGATCCGTTTGAGGAACATGGGGGAATTAGTTGAATGCCGCAATGAGCCTCGCGATAATAAAGAGGGCTCATTACTTCAATTCGAGATAATGAAAATCATCGTAACCCTTTTTTAGTTGAAATTTTATGTTCTCGAAAAAAGATAGCGAAAAATTATTCCCAGAGTCGAGACTAAGAGGAATGTATAAACCAGTGCTTCCATAGATTCGATCGCGGTTTACAATTATAGCTTCCATTACCTGTTTACTTATTTTACTTTCTTTATGGTTTTTAAGTGGGGACCAGAGAAATCTTGGTCTGTGACTTTGCTTTTTCTTTATCTGCGTGCTGGTCCCCTATGACAAATTCTAAAAAAAAAAGAGAAGAGAGAGAGACAAAAGATAACAAAGCAGTGTTGTATCAGACTGCCGGTCTTGTAGTCGGATCCCCAACTTTGAATGTTCCAAATTCTACTTGAGAATCCAAACCGGGTCAATCCCCAGCAAAAACATCTCTGAACAAGGTTCTAGCACCATGCCAAATGTGTCCGAAGAAGAAGAGCAAAAGCAAATGAAGCATGTCCAAAAGTAAACTAACCCTCGGACTGCTACGAAAAACACCATCGGATTTCAAAGTAGCACGATCTAATTCAAAAAAATTTCACCCAATTGAGCGCGTCTAGCATATTTTTCACAGTAGCGGGATCACTATAACTCACTCCGTTGAGTTCGCCGCCGTAGAACTCAACAGTTACACCTACTTGTTCAACACTATACTTCGATTCTGCCCTTCGAAAAGGAACATCCGCTCTAATAATTCCGTCGCCGTCTACCAAAACGACTGGGAATGTTTCTCAAAAAAGTAGGCATACGACGTACAAAAAGTTCACGTCCTTCTTTATTCTAAAGACGGGGTGTCCTAACCATCCAACTGTTATTCCATCCCCGCTATCCATCGACCGGCCCTGAATAATCCCCTTTCGCCGGATTATTTCCGATGTAATCATAAAAAGCCAATTTTTTCAGGAATTTTAGACCAGGTTTCTGATAAACTTTGATTTTCTGCTAGCCCAGCACTAACTCTTCTGATATTTCTTGCTGGAAGTAGCCCCTGATCCCATTGATAACGAGGCCTGCAATACCTGATCGGGAGAAGTTGCTGAACCATACCATAGTCTGGCAACAACAAAAGCTGCAAAAAGACAGCAGCGATACTACTAGAAAGGACGGTTTCGATATTCCCATACGCAATCCCTTATATAGACGTTGTGGGGGCGGACACTAAGATGGAATAGGACCCGCTAATATCCCCAACGTCCCTGCTGCAATATGATGAGAGGCTATTCCTCCCGGAACAAAAGGATCAAACCTTCACGCCCCATGCTGGATCTACGGGTTGTACTTTTCCTGTTAGTCCATAAGGATCGGACACCCATATTCCAGGACCATACAAGCCGGTTACATGAAAATGCACCAAAACCAAAGCAAGCCACCCTGAAAGAAAAATAAATGAATTCCAAAGATCTTAGGCAAATCCAAAGAAGGTTTCCCTGTCCGTTCATCAGAAAAAATTTCTAGATCCCAATATACCCAATGCCAGATAGCTGCCAAAAAGCATAACCCAGAAAAATACAATATGTGCCCCAGCTTACACCTTCGTAACTCAAATACCCGGATTCGTTACAGCCCCTCCTGTGATACTCCAACTGCTCCATGAATTGGTTATTCTAAAACGAGTCATGAAGGGTATAACGAACATACCCTGTCTCCTACATTGGATCAAGAACAGGGTCAGAAGGATCAAAAACTGCTAATTCATACAGAGCCATCTGAACCGGCCCCAACCGGCAACCAGAGCTGTATGCATTAT
>JAHSUH010003115.1:0-90012 GCA_025388415.1 Cynanchum wilfordii | reverse complement strand
CTCTCCACCACAGCATTGAAATGCTTGTTGTCGACCCAGAGCACTACATCGCTCCAAAAGCTCTTCATAGCGGTGGCTCAGACGCCCATTCCACTTTCAGTAACCAGACAAATGTTTCTGAACGTCCTAGTAGCATCCATGCCGGGGGACGCGTCGGGGTGGGAAGGGTGTAAAGTCACAGGGTACGACGCATTTCTCCGTGCCGGTGTCTGAGCAGCAGCCGGTGCCCGCGGCCGTGTCGGCTCTTGCACAGCTAGGGGCATGGGCTGCAGCGTTCAGGGCGGCGGCCATGGAGTCAGCGCGGGCGCACTTTGTAACCTACCCCATGCCCTTGGAACACCCATTGCCTCATATCCTAGCCGAGGCCGCCGCAGCTGACCTTGAAGCCAGGTCAACAGCTGCGCGCATAGAGCGGGGCTCCTTGGATGAAGTTGGGGTGGCCATCAACTCCCTGTGTCGTGCCCAAGAGGCGCAGATTCGTGATTATGTTAGGGAAGCGCTGAGAGTCTACCGTCAGCAGCTACGTCTAGTATTCGACATAACACAGGCACTACCCCAGTGGCTAAGCGCGTCTGTGTACCACATTTCAGCCACCACAGTGAATCTCCACGTACAAAGTGTGCTTCAGCGTTTTGAAGCCTTTCACCGGCTTTCAACAGCTCTTCGGATATCAAATGAGCAAAAGCTGAAAGTGACACTTGGCTCGCAAGCTAAAAGGGACGTATTGCAACAGCTAAATGCGTCAGAGTCCGCTCGTCAAACCCTAGCTACAGAGGTCACGGTTCGATTTTGGGGCTTTGCGCTGCGTGGGCTCCAAGAAGAAGCCAGTGAACATGCAGCGCGCTGCTACACCAGCAGCAATAGCCTCATGTCCTTGTTTAGAGGGCTTGTGAGCCCGGCTCACCTCATGCCCTTGGGGGAGGGTGAAGTGGCGGAGGGGCATCACCGAGGCCTCAGGTACCTGAAACAGCTTAAATCAAAAAACATGCAGCCTATGTTACAGAATGAATTAGCAAGCAACAGCGTTGGAGTAAATCGGGATGCCCGTCTACAGGATGCCTCATCACTCGGAAAGCAGGAATCTGCGAGCAGTCGCAAGGTCGTCAGTGGTGGCGCCAAGGACCGCGGTCATAATGCCAATTTAGATAGCACCTATGGCGGTAGCAAGATCTTGACTCCTATCGTTTATACAATGGTGGAGCTCTTGGGTCTTCCCACTGCTCAGGTGAGACCACTAGAGGCGTTTTATGCTGAAAATCCGGAGTCAGCTGTGGGTTCACTGACGTCCAGGACTGCGCTTTCCCATTCAGCACCTGCAGAGGAAGTTGGCGCAGCTTCCGTCAGTGGTGGTGTTGCCCGCCTTACAGGAACCGTAAAAAGATCGGCCCAACCGGAACAAGTAACGGCCGCTGCTCCAGCCATTCCACGCACCTCAGCATTTATCGTGCCCGACACAGGACTCTACCAAGAAACCGTCGCGCTTGCCCACAAATCGGTCGAAGAGTTCAATACAGCTATGCAGGAAACCATTGAGCTTCTGAATAAAGCCTTTCATGGGTGGCTACAACGGGAAGCATACTACAAGCAGAATTGGGAGCTGTCTGTCAAGGCTCTGCACCACGCCAGCGCACAAAGAGGTAGCTTAAGCTCGATTAACGGCCTAAGTCTACTTGAGAATGACAATGTTGAGTAATATTTTTTTTAAAAAAATTCGTTATGGGCCCTCTCCGCATTTGAGCCTGTGGTGAATGGTAAAATTCCTCCACAAATATAAATACAAAAGTATGTGCGAGTGTGCATTACGGTACCCCTGTACACTTCCCAAATACATATGTATATATCATTTCTTTTCCACGCCTATATCACTTCTTTTTCGCTGTTTATTCAACCCCTAGTGTCGCTCAGGTAAGCTGTATTGACCATTACTATTGCTCGCTTTGGTGTATTTGTTACTTATACTGTTTCTCAGATGTAAATTCTATGTGGATATGCCACTTAAATGCCATGTAGCAACTGTTTTGTTTGCTTATTCATATATGTACGGTTAAATAGAGTTTCCCGTTGTCCTGCTCTTTTTCCTTATTCCCGTATGTATACATAAAATTGGCTAGGTTAACCTTTAGAATCAAATTCTTTCTGTCTATTCTTACCTCTTTTCTTTTGATTTCTGATGAACCCTTGTATACAGGGCTAGGTGTATTGCTCTTGATTTCAGTCTTTTCAATAGCTAATTATAAGTTCATTAGGCTTTTTTTTCTAAATAGATATGAAGACTCTATTAGCCTCTCTTCAATCGCTATCGGCCGAGTGGCGTGATCGCAAGCACACCGCCCAATACTTTACTAAATATCTAAACCTTCTTCAAAAGATGAAGGAATGCACCGTTGGAGTGCGACAATCGCCTCAACAAGACCAGACAACAATCCAGAAAGAACTTGTGGTACAAGTCGTTACTGTTGCGATTGAACACGCTACAACAGGCACGCTGCCCTGGATCGTCGTCCTGACGTGGTTGGATCTCTTGCAAAGCTTGCTAGAGTATGCACATGGAGATGCGCGTATCAGTAACCTTGTGCCCGGGCTCTGGAGCATCATTATAGGGCATTCTAGGGATAACAGCGGTGACTCTGCTACAGCACTCTGTGCTGAACTACGCATACTGCAGCTGTTGTTGAAGTACACTCCAGTTGAGATGAAGGGCGCCTTGCGAAAACACCTTCCTCACCCTGTAAAAAATCGCTCTGTTGCGACACGAGTGTGTGGGTTTAAGTGCATGCCATGGATTGTGGCGAATCTTCCATCCTCAGTGCTCACTCAAGAATTTCTCAAGTACATCCAGAGGGGCCTAACAAGTGGAGTATGGCCAGTACAAGAGGCAGCTATGGCTTCTGCACGAACTATTATGGAATTAGGGATAGACATCGACGCCGCTACGGGGCACCAGCTGATGGAACTCCTCGCGGCTACGTGCAATAGTGCTCCCTTTGCTTCGTTAAAGTCACAGGAGGATGCGGGTGTTGCGTTGGGGTATCTTCTGTTGCTAAGTCGATGTGGTTTCAAGCAGCGAAAAGCGACTCCAGGGGTCGCATGGGACGAGAAGCTCTCGTGGAGTTGGCTAGGGGGCTTAACCCCCAACGAGGCGCATCGCATTACGTGCTGTCTTTTTCATTCAAACATGTCACGCGCGATGCAGCAGGTCCTTGCGATTGCCATCTCGGTCCTTTTTCGCGTTGGGTGTAGCGAATCTACTCTAAGTGAGGCTCTGCGCTCTGCCTTCGTGCTGCTTGTTCCTGTACCGGGCGATTCACGTACCTATATGCCCCGGTTGCTTGCAAATGCCCTAAGGGACTGGGCGTTGCACCTGCCAACCCACGCCGACCGGCTGGTTCTGGTGAACTGCATACGCAAATATGTACGGAGCATTGCCGAGGACAAGTCGGTGGTGCACACGGCTGTCATTGCATTGGATGCGATTGTACCGACCCTTGCCTCGCCACGGGAACTGAGCATCGGCCTTGAGAAAGACTTACTTCTTGCATTGGAGGTCTATCCATCTCTACTTGAGCACGTGAGCAACATTCTAGGTGTCATGGGGTCGCAAATCCCCGACTCATTTTGTCAGTTCAGGTTGTTGAACAACTTCGTTCGGTCAGGCCAGTGCCTTGCGGAGACCGAGGGTGGTGAGCCCTCAAGGGACTTTGTTCTCTGGACCAAGGCACTACTTGTTGCCCTTCGGGAGGGTAAAGCCGATGGCGAGGCCTCTGTCGCCATGATAGGGCATATCCTTACAGTAGTTTTTCAACTAAGTTGCGGTGAGCTGGTATCCGTGTCAAGTGAAAATGATAAATTTAGGCGGATCGAGCTCTTTTTTCATGTTAACCAAGGCTCTTTTTGAGTACTATTGCCAATATGTTTCTCAGTTTGTGAAGGCACAACTGGAGTTAGCTGTGAAACGCTTCATGTTCTTCTTGGTTAACGCTCCTTCTAAGTCATCTGTTTACTGTCGCGCGGCTTCTGCAGCTTGTAGCCTGCTTGCAAGCAGCAGTTTTTGTAACACACCTACAGACACGCAACGCATGCTATGCATTGGATTACTAGAAGGTCAGCTAGTGGAAACATCACTTCCTGTGCATGAGTCGGACAACTCATCCAAAGCAGACAGTAGCCTTTCCCAGAAGGACATATACAGGCTAAAAGGTGAGGCCTACAATGTCATTGCCAAGGGTCCATGGCAACCTTGCGCTGATGAAGGGAGCCTTCGGTGGCTCGTAACTCAAGCGCTTAATGACCTTGAGAAGGTATGCAAGGATGGTGTGCCGGTGTGGTTGGAGGACAAGGAGCTTTTCCCTTCGGCTGCAGCCTCGTACTTGCGAAGTTCTCGTTGTATTCTTCCGGCAGCGGTGGACATGGCTTACGCCAAAGATCTCGAGCGAGCAGTGCGCCTGGTTGGTTGGGGCTTCCATCATTTTGTATCTGCCGATACAACAGAAGGTCGTAGCTTCTGCGTTGAAATTTTAAAGCGTCTGCAGTCGATTACAACGACGCAAATAAACGTCAAGGTATTGGAGGCGGGATTCCCCACTTCCTCCAGGAATGACAATTATACAAACTATAGGATTGTGGATGCTGATGCGATCACCACATGGAACCTTTTGGTGTGTTGGACTATGCTATTCGACAGTACTTTAGGAAAGGGCGTGGACTCGTCGTTATTCGATCTCTTTCGTACAAGTTGGTCCACAGACTTCTTGTCGAGCTTGTGGGAGTTTGAAAAGATCACCAGCATGTGTATTAATTCAAGCTTTTTCGACCTAAAAGTGCTTTCATGCAAAGTCCTTGGCTTTGCGTGGTGTCTTCTGGATCAAACTGACATTATCACAACTAAGATGGGCCAGGAGGATTCTCTCAGCACCGACAGAGTCCTAGCCATTGTGGAGGCGCATGCCTATTGTACCCTCACAGGCCAGGCTACAGCAACGCTGCCGATGGCTATTTCGTTTGTGAGTAGGTTAGCCAAGCACCATTCTTTGCCAAATGATCCGTGTTCGCTGTCTGAACTTACCATCCTCACCGCCTTCATTCGGTTTGCTGAAGTCTACCCTTCAGAGAGCGCAACGGAACTGGCAGCGGTTTTAGGCAACTGCTTTCTGGCACCTACACCTCCCTCCATTGACCCACTGGTGCTCTCTCTCAGCCTTGTGTTCTTTTCGCTGCTGGCTCCGGTGGCAGACACTTTCATACGGGATGGCATGTCGGACCTCATTACAGCCTGTATGAGGCGGGCTGTAGCATGGAAACGACCGCCATATCAAATGGACGAAAACGAAGATGGTGCTAACATAAGCCTCGTGGGGCAGATGCTACACTATTACGAAACCCCTATGGCATCGTCGAATTCAAACAAAGTTGACACCTATGTTGTGATCTCAGAGCGACTGTGGGAGCTGCTATACAATAACAGTTCTTGCAATAGCAATGATGCTAAGGAAGCAAGTTTTCTTCGGAGAACTGTAGTGTTGCGACATCTCCCGGATCGTTTTCTACGACGTGCGGCTCAACTTTGGGCTCAATACCATGCAGAGATGTTTACAGTAGATGTTCGAATTCCGATGAATTTCTTTGATGTAGCGAGACTAGTAGACGCCACTTCAACAAAAGAAACTCGAAAAGCTTGGTTGGAACTAGGCTGGATCATGCTTCAACATCTTACGGACGCCGCGGATCTTAAAAGATCATCTATCTTCTTGCGGGTTCTACAGGACATTCGTGAGTTGCTGTTAGCGCGTTCACCCAAATTTGCCTCACCCATTTCTCACTTAGATAGGGAGATACTTACGGCGAAATCGCACAACCATGGTGTAAAGATAAGCGGTTCCAATGATTATGAAGGTGAGCAGAGATTTTTGGAAACAGACACAACAAAAGATGCCCGGATGAGGGGATCTGTTAAAAAGGCCCAACATGAAGCCACAACACTACGGTACAACCTCGGTGATGTATCGAGTGATCTGCCTGCTAAGGAGTTCGCATTACGTATGCTTGGCTGTTTACTCCCACTGCTCCCAGCGGCCGACACGGAGGTGCATCAAGCTTATCTGAACCTCGCAACGATCTCGGGTTCCTTAGTGGAAACGTTTCCAGACCTTTTGGGCTGCGTAACTGACTTGTTCATAGGTATCCTAACCCACTATAATGACAGTTATGAGGGTCATCCTGAGAGCGCGCTGTCTTTTATAACGGAACGCAAAATTCCGTTTCTTTCGTGTGTAAAAAAACGCTCATACGCCTTTCTGTATTTCGAGTGGCGAGGGGGGTGTGAACTGGCAAGAGTTTTTCTTCACAGCAAGTTTGCTGACGATACTAGTATGCTGCGTATTGTTCAAAGTCTGTCACTGCTTCTGACCACATTGGACTCTTTAAATAATGGCGAAAGCGACTCCGACGTAAAATGGAGCCACGGTGACGAAGGATCTAGAGAGGAGAGCGGTCTTATCATCACAAGCCGAGTGTCTAGTCTCGTGGCAACAGAGCTGGCTCGTATCGTGGACTACGCGGGGTCCCGTGGCTGGAAAGAAACAGCTTGCGCCGCTGTGCGAAGCCTTCACTCTCCGGCTGCACAAGCGGCCCTTTTTCTGCTGTGCGCACATTTTGTCTCATTGGTGTCCATGTTTAATGGCTATCAGCCCCCACATACGCTGATCCATTCTGGCCCACCAGATGTGGATCTCGAGCTTGTGGACGCGGACGCAGCGCTTGCAGCTGTGGCGTGCGTAGCGCAGGGGGGGGGCGAGGGTGCGCAGGGGTTGGGTCCCGGGCTGCGCTATGCCGCGGGCTGTCTCTGCTGTATTCTGATAGCGGCTAGAGGGACCCACTTGCACATGCTGCCAATTTTGGCTGGAAAGCTTCTGATTCTGCATCAGGATATTCTCGCGCAGGTAGCGTACGGCACTCTGGTGAATGAAAGTCCCAAATCCGTGTCTGAATCGGATGCTCTGTTGCTACTGTGTATCCTGGCTCAGACGACAGATGTGGCAAAAACAAGTGCCATGGCGGAGAGCCTGATAACCTACTTTGACAAGCGATACGCCGCCGCAGCGCAGCCGCTACCTATCACAGTGATAGAATCACTGTTAAAAATCCTTTTCTCCGTTCAAGACAACCAAGTTTTGGCGCTTGAGTCTATATCTAAGCTCCTTTGCCTGCTTCCACTGGACTACCTGTTGCTGTCCCCATCTGCGTGTCTTGTCAGAGCCGCGCTAGACTTCTGCAGTTCTGTCAGAGATGGCCACTCATTTGAAGACAAAGAAAGAGGAGTATTTGAAAAATTGGCACGCTCGGGGACTAGCGGGCTGATTTTGAGCGAGCTAGTGAGCAGGTACCATCACGAACAGGCGTTATCGGTGGCGCCGCAGACTCCGTGCTGGCGCTCCCGTGCTGGAGGCGAAGGAGCCCTGTCAATCCGTTGCTCAGCTTCTCGTGCAGGCATACGCAGAAACGAATGATCCCCTAGCACTAACGGCATGTCTTATCTCACTCGTCACCACTCTTGTGAAAGCAGTGAACATCATAGCTGCGATTACGAGCTGTGAGAGTGTTGACATTTTCATTAAATGCCACAGCTCTTTGTGCTACATTTTCGAGTTTCTACTGTTTAGCATCGTGCCAAACGATGATGCTTCTGTACAGGAGCGCATTAGGGTTGTCATACAGCTGCTCATAGCTCTTCTAACGGGTGGGCCGCACCAGCATATGATATCGTGTGCGCTTCGGTCGGTTGGCGCGAGCCTTGTGCAGCGGGTTGCTAAGGAGAGCCCGACAGAGTTTCGCGCAGCAATACAGTCCCTCGAGAGGGAAAAGGTCATGGAATTACGAAATTTTATGGAAGCGTCTGTGGTTTAGCTCAAACGAAAAAAGTCATGAAGTTGTGCACTGAGTGTAGTTGTTATGATCCGTGATCAACGCTTCATGTTGGTGGGTGCAAGTAAACAGTAATTTTTTTTTTGCTCACTTTGATTTTTTTTCAATTGTTTACTACATGTATTGGTCATTACTTTTTATCGATGGGGTTTGATGCAAGCTTAAAGCACGAAAAGACGCATGGAACAACTAAAAACCGGCAATTTTGCTTCTAAATGTTTTATTGACGAAATTGTTACTGATGCGATTAACAAAAGGCTACCTGACAATAAAACCTACTAGATATCGAACTCTGTATTTAATTAGAATGTGGAAAATGACGCTTACAAGGCTTCGTTTGTCTCCTCAAGATAGCATGATTACTTTCCATGCCTACCTCACCCCCCTACTCTCGTGCGCGTTAATACTTTTCTCGGTTTCTATTTGCATAACATTGATTTCATATTGTTAACTTCAACGAGGGCAACACAGCCATCTCTACACTTGTGCTTTCACCTTTGTCCGGTGGATGTGAGGAGGAATTCCAGTATTACAACCTATATGATCCATTTCATTAAATGATGGTAAGTTAAGAGGGTGGTTAAATCCGTTTTGAACTCGTGGAAAGGTGCAGGAAAAATGCTTAGGGCCTACTTCTCACTTTCCTTTTCGACATCTCAGCAGTGCCAGTGGGTGCTATCGGCGAATTGCAGTACCGTAGGTTCTATAAACAAAGCGCCTGTCAAAGTGTGGTCTTCTGGTAATCGCGCAGGAACGGCTATCGAGTGCTGAATAACCTTGTGTAGGTGTCCAGCACCTATTACAATGATCCGCTTAGTTGAGGGATAGTCGGTATAGCGGTACACAACGCCAGCGGCCTCTCGCCGATGAATACGCTTTCTGTACTTCGCAAGTTTAAAACCCTCACGGGTCTTGCTGTTCTGTAGACCCTCCTCGGCTACGTGCAGGGAGGTATGTGCACAGAACTGCTCGCAGGCCTCTACTAGACTAGGATAGTCATGAAGATCATGATTACCTTACTGAAAAAAAGTTTGCATCTTGCTTCATAGAACTTGGAAATACTGTGCTGGAATATTTCAAAAGAATATAGGTATAATCTTTTTCCTGGTCAATTTTCTAACGTAAGATAGAGTGTCCTTGACTTTTCCTGCGTTTTTTTACTTGACTCTGGTCGGTTTTCTTTGAATTTGAAAGGAGTGAAGAAGTAAATTCATATAGCACACGTGTGTGTAAATAGATATAGGCAGTTTTGGAGTGCATTTTAAATCTTTTTTTTCGCTAGTAGTACCCACATTCAGTTGCTCGCACTTTTGAGTCTTTCAACGGCAAAGTCTGTTCAGGGATTAAGAGTAGAAATAACCGCCTAATGAGTATGATATTACCGGTGGTGCGACAGGATGCCGTAGACTGGACCAGTCTCGTGAAAGATGCCTTGGAGGAAGTTCAGATCAGCGTCCCGCGCTCTGTTGAAGACTCCTTGATGGCACTCAATACGTATGCTAAACTCCCGACGTCCGCCTTTGCAAACCCTGCAGCTGGGCTCAAGGATGCGCGTGTTTATTGCGCTTTGCTGACATTGCTCGATCAGGCCATTGCGGATTGGCCAGCTGCCCTTCAGAGCAAAGTATGTGCCCCGCAAGTGCAGCGTGGCGAATCCAAGATAACCTCATGCAGGCCATTAGTGGAGGCGGTCATTGCATTGTACAACGCTGCGGTGGAAAACTTGGAGGCTGGTCTGTCTAACCTCGCTCGAGTACATGTGGATGCCGCAAAGCACCACCGTACTCCACAATCTTCATCTACAATGGGCACGCGGGCTGTGGTGCATCCAAACGTCGACGCCAAGAACGCGTATCGACACTTCCAATGTGCCCATGTGCTGAGCATGGACGTAGCGGGGTTCCTTCTCCCGTCATCGGAGTGCGATACAGCAGACGTTGCCGCTACACAGCCAAGTCTTTCTGTCTACGAAACTATTCAGTTGAAATCCCTACTTGAAGTTGAGGAACTGCAGGCGCTTCTGGGTCTGTGCGCCGCTGTCGCGAAGTACGTCTTCGTTCTCACAGATTCAACCGGGGAAAAGTCAGATGTGCTTGCGAAGCTTGCTTTTGCAGGAGCCTCGCTTCCTATCCCGGAGAATTTAGCAACCACGGAATTCCCCGAGATTCGCTTGCTGCCAAGTATCTTTTTGGTTGCGTACCACTGTCACCAAGCAGAGTACTCCTATAAAGCCAATCCCAAGCTACCAGACATGGCGCGCGCGCTGGGTCACATCTACTACGCCGACGAGCTCCTTTGCGGGATACAGAAGCAAATCAAAAGTGGTAGCTTCCAAAAAGCCGACTTGCATGGCGGCGGTAAAGTAGCAAAAGTGACATTATCATTGGGAAAGCTTTTGTGGCGAAAGTTTGTTGGGGATCGCGATAAAAAGGAAATCGACTGTGCTGGAGGGAAGTACATCATTGAGGACATGGAATACGACAAGGAAATGCTACATCGGGCTTCCATTTACAATGACCTACTCCAATTTCTGTCAAGGATGGAGTGTAGTCTTGTACGTATGTTCCCAGTAATGGATAATCTTCTGCGTAGTGTGTACGAGCTCTACAAACAGTATCGGCATGAAAATATGGTCATCTATCTGGCAAAACCACTTCCTGCAGAGACAATTCAGCTAGACACTCCAGACTCGGCGGTGGTGGAGTTGTCTTTGAGGATGCCCGGGATCGAGGCTAGTCAGACCGCACCGCTCACTTCCTTTCTCCATCGCAAAACATTCAAAAACATGCCGAAAGTAGAGGAAGTGAATGCCGCCTACGGTAAGAAAGAAGAAAGAAAAGTGCAGGAAGTCAGCATTCTCAACCATTGCACGACTATTGAAAATATCATGGATGAGCTGCGTGCGGTCCAGCTGCCGCACGAAGTCCGGCTGTGTATCGAGGCGTTGGAGCCCTGCTTGGAAGAGCAGGTCGGTTCTGTCGCGGCGGCACTCAGAATCGCTGAGACGACTCTGCAGGACACGTGGAAAAGTCACGAAGCAGCTGCGCAGTTATGGTTGGACGCGAGGAAAAGGTGTCTTGGGTCAAAAGGGGCGACAGGCTTCCATGAAAAATCGCTCGAAGTCAAAAAGGAAGTCGAGGAGTGGTGTAAAAGTCTTGAGACGGCGGAATCCGATTGGCTTCGATTCATTGGTCCACTGGACTTTGGTGCGGATGTTAAGAGACTCATCCGTCTACTTCTGCCAGGGGACTGCCGCGATATCCATGGGTACATTCAACAAGCGGAGGGCGTCATCGCCGGAGCACGAAGGACGCTCCAAAGGATCGCGATGCCTACTGCAAGTGCGCGTCAAAGCACCGCCTCGGAGTGTTCCGCCCTGCAGAAAGAGCAGATGGAATATATGCTAGAAAATCTGAAGAAGCTAACTTTGCAAGGGGAGACGTTGCTCGTGCGACTAAAGGAGGTTATGGAACAACAGAGTTGGTGGGAAAGACGCCAAGAGGCAATGCGCAGTGTAGTTCTGGTGATATGGGGTGCCCCGGAGCTGAAGAATAAGATGACTGAGGCGACAGAGTTTCTTCAGGATGAATGTGCCAGGATGAACAACGCGCCTCTGGGTTTTGGAGAAAGCACTGGTCTCGGTACTGTAATGACAGCACACGTGAGTAGAGACCCCATGCCTGGGCAAAGGCGGCAGCGGGCTTCTTTGACACATGATGACAACAACAGTTGTGAGGGCTTCGCCGATAAAAAAAGGCTCCGTAGTGAGACAACACCGTCCCCCCACACTAGCGAGGGCGTTTTTTCTAGTGGGGTCCAATCGACCATGCAAGAGTTGGGTACCAAGAACACTATCGGGTCGTCGTCACCCATAGAAGCTGAGGTTAGCAGTTCTTTGAAGACCAGACTCAGAAGAAATCGAGAAGCTATAGAAAATACAAGGCACTAGGATCGGACGCACGACGTCATCGAAATGATTATTCATGCACGCGAGCATTGTCAAATGTATCAAACCAATAGAGGGCAAATGGAAATTAAACTTCAATGTATTCTACCGAGCCTTTCTGATAAGCGTGTAGAGAGGTTTAAGTGTCTGTCGTCGAGCACTATTTGTCGCTTTGATGATTCTGACGGTTATGATGGGTCCGATGAGACACCCCTCCTAGCTACTTCATAGATTATTATCTATTTGCTTGTAAACGTGTTTCATTTGTCATCTTCATTTTCCAATTACGATGAGGCTAGCACACTCCCATAGATCTCGTATGTGTAGAGATTGGTAGAGGAATCTGACTGGACAACTTTGAGTGTGTGTGTGTGTCTGTTTCTTTGTACGTCATTCCATGACTCTTTTTCATTATTTCCTTATCAAATGAGTTCATCAATCTGCATGTAAAGTGTTTAGTTATCATGGAAAGAGCATGGGATCTTGTCTTATACTCCCTTGCATAAAAAAATATCGGTTCGAGGATTTCATTTTGGAAGTCTATCCAAAGAGTTCCGGTGGTAAACTTAATGGTGATGCCCTCAATCATCTCAACAGTTATGTTGGTAGTAATACAGAGCGAGTTGTCCCTGTATGTCGCAAAATCTACAAACTTACGTGTTCGTACCTAAAACAAAGGAAGTCTAATAATGTACTGGTATCTGTGGCGATGTTGCATTATCTTATCCTACACGCGGCTGTTGTTGAAGGATTCGTGGCAGACAGCATTGAGATCGTCTCCGTTCTGTTATTTACACGCGAGCCGCGCTATCAAATTGGTGCAGCAGGTATATTGAGTATTCTTTGTTATCGCCTTGTGATGGATCGGAAGGTAGTGAACTCGCGCCGGCTCATAGCAGATAACCAGGACCGCCTTTTACAGCCCTTGCAACAGATGTGCGCTGACAGAGTAACAGTAGAAAGGGATCGTGATAGCATACAGCGAAGCTATGCCGCCATCATTGCCCTTGGCCATATTTTCCGGTGTATGAGTGGTGCCAGCACCGAGCACATCGCATCACACCTCTTTCTCATTCTAGAAAACCTCATCTCGGTCTTGCGGAACCGTACGCAGGGACCTATGGAAGAAATTGCAATTGAACGACAGCTGAGCAGCAGCGATTATATTGTCACCCCACCTATCAGTGTGGAGCTGCCGGAGTCCGCCTTAAAAGACTTGGACATTCTCTATGTGCAGGCATGCAGCTTTGCAATCGGTGCAACGGCAGGCTGCGTCACCACTACCGGCATCGAGGACCTCCTCACACGTATCACGGCTTTCATGACCAAGGAAAAGGCTTGGTCGGTGCCGTTGTTGGCCCCTACCGTGTTCTGTGCGCTAGCGGCACAGATGCAGGAGCGCCCAATACGGCTTGGATTCATAGTGTATAAAGCTCTGTGCAAGTTGGGTATCAGGAGCAACGATGTTGCTGTCCATATCGGCGTGCTAGGTGCGTTAAAGGCTTATCTGGAACGCCTTCCCGTGAGCGACAGCAGACCACGGTCCATTGTGGAGCTCATTCGGGTTGTTGTAACGAACCCGCTTCCCCAGGACAGCGCGGGTGACCACGCTCGTTCGGTGCGGGACATGCAAAACGCTGTTATCGAGCTTATTCGAACCCTTTTTCAAGTCATTTACCACCAACGCAAATCTCCAGAACTCCAGAGTGTTGTAAAGTCTATTCTGTGTATGACTTTGGGCACTGATGCTACGGAGCAAGGAGGACTCGCACATGACGGAGGTAGCACGAGCTGGGTCATCTTTGTGTTGCGTTGCATGACTGTGGCCTCGCCTTATGTGCGAACAGTACCACCATCCGATCGTGCGAAGGGGGTGCTGAATATTGGTGAAGCCATTGTACCTTTTCTATATGGAAAAGATGCCGTAGCACGTATATGGGCGGCTCGCATACTGCAACGCATCTTGTCTGGTATTCCCATTGGGCGCAGTGTGTCGACCGCCGAGCTGCCTATGCCGCTTTACGTTGATGGGAAGGATGTCACTATCGCTCGGAATTGGGTTCGTGCGATGATGTGGAGCACACATGGCATCACTCCACAGTGTGTCGTGGAGGTGGCCAACGTTACCACTGCAATCATGGCTGGGTGTGGTTTCAACGCGATCCCCTTTGTTATCAGCTTGCTCTGTCGCCTGCAGCAGCGGTGCGCGTGCGCAGACGGTTACAAGGAGGGCGAATGCGATATCTCGCCTATCCCAGGGCTGATGTCCGCTTTAACGCGAGCTTGGCTTCATATGATTGTAGTGTTGTTAATAAGCTGCGGCTATGTGTACCATATCCCGAAACTAGTAGACTATGCTATCGATATATTCCAACAGCGTCAGGCGGCACATCCGTCGGAGTTATCGAGGTATTTCGAGTCAACTCTGCCCGAGGGCAACTCCTTTGAAGATCTTTGTCCGTCTAGCGGTCTCAAGGTGGTTGCTGCAGTAAACAACAAGCACATCATCCTGAAGGACGACCTCTGTAAGGAAACTGTGAAAAAGCTGCCGTCGTTTAGTCACGTTAACAATCTTATCGTGGAAGCTGAGTGCGACAGAGTGGCAGCTGTCTCCGAGGCCGCAGCCGGCGATGCTGCGGCGCGGGAACTTAAAATATCTATTGAGAAAGCCTATCTCCAGTCCGATGACAAGCTTGCTAAGGAAGGCTTTATGGTAAGGAGCTGTGTGCCGAACCCATCGATCTCACCGACGCGAGTGGACATCAATGCTCCTTTCACCCTTCAGGTCCCCGAGGAACAACTTGCAGCGCTGCGCTCCTTCAAAATAACCGTAGTCGACTGTGGTTCCGAGGGCATGCCGCCGCGCGTGGAGACGCCTCTGACAGCGGCTTCTAATACAAGTCGAGTAGGGGAGATTTTGGCTGCCTACGGTGTGAGCACATCGTCACAACTTCTCCCCGTCAACACATCATCCATGCCGAAGCAGTCTGCCACGAATAGTGGGGTCCGAGAGCACCTCAAGAGAGAGAAAACTGTCCACAGTGAAATCACTCACTCTAGTATCCACTATACGGTGCTGCATAACATGCAAAACGACGCCCTGGTCGACGTTGGAGCGACTTCGGATGCTAGTCGGAAGCTTGATTTGTGTGGTGACAGCGGCAGAGATCCTCTAGATAATTCAAACGCCCAACAGATGACTCAGGAATATGACAACTTTGTGGACTTACCCTCTCTGGGTCATTCCTTGTGGGTTGCGTCGCTACCCTCGGCGCGACTTTTCAAATTATAGTACTCAAAAGATGGAAGCTTTTGCTTTTGCCCCATCTGTAGGAAGCCATAGGAGGTACGCAAACTGGTACTTTGTTCAGGTAAAAGGTATTGTTAATACACACTAATTCCAATTGATCAATGTTTATATCCATACTTACGTTGGGGGGTCTTTATTTTTATTGCTACTCTGGATTGCTTATATATGTATTTTGGGGTTGCTTTTATAATGTGCCAAATGTATTTCTGGATGTTTTCATAATATTCCGGCTATGGCAGTATACCAATGTAAGTTGACATGCCTCTCCCCCTTCCCTTCTTTTCTTCACGCTTGTGCTTTTATATCATATGTGTGAATCACTAATTTTGTAGTTCCCTAATTCATTTTAATTCCTCTATTTTTCTCAAGATTATTGTCCGTTCTAGTAGTATTACCTCAGGGAGATTTAGACACGTATCAACATGTACTCGCCTTTCGAACTTATAGATGGAGAGATGGTAGATTTGCACATGTGCTCGTCTATAAACTCTACAGAAGGTGTTGCCATGGCTTATTTTAAGGGTGGAAAGGACAAGGAATGCGTTTTACGACCCTGTACGCTGCTGCTTTCACAGTACCGCATGATGCTATGGGTGGACGGCGACCCCCAGTGCACGGTGAATATTTCCCTCTGGGCCATTCATCGGTGGAAAATTCAACCGGCTAACCATCACGCTGTCAAAGCTTTTGAGACTATCCGGCAGAATCAGCCACGGGGAGTACCGTCATCACCACAAGCCCCATCCTCTTCAACCCCTTTGATGCTCACGCTTAATCTCAAGCATGTTTGGACACACCATGTTATCCTCCCCAGGAACCCTATGATCATTCGAAACATCCAGGCACGGCTGACAGCTTGCGCGAATACACCAAGGCTGGATCAGCTCCCCGCCTTCGTATTGGAAAAAGACCGAAAGCAGCAGCAACGTGCGACAACGGCCTCCGAGCTGGATGAAGATTCGCGACTCAAGGACGACTTTGGTTGGTGTTTGTGGAATTCCCGACAGGAGTGGAACCGACTGCTGTGCGCAGACCCGGCACAGACGGTGCCGGACGTCCGAACCACTGCGGGAGGCGCGAAAGGAGATGCAGCAGTGGGCAAAGATTTGCGGTCCTGGTTTCAACATATCTCGCTGCGCGCAAACACAAACGATGAAAACCTCAACGACGGCGAAGCAGACCATGCGGCAACGCTATACACCCCCCCGGCAACATACCCTACGAGCGTTGTGGAGCCAATAGCGGTTGACAAGACCCTGCTCCTAGGCGCCATGGCCGCGCGTTCTAAGGGTCGCTTCCCTGCTCTTTCTTACGTCCATCTTGCCTCCGGTGCAGCTCTAGCCCGCAGCTCGCAGCCGCGGTTGCGCTCACGGCAGCTCTACCTTGATGCCATTCTGTGCCAGGCCCTCGTCAACCGCGGCTTTGGCGAATCCAACCTAGCCCCTGCACGAATCCCGTCCTCTACGCCGGAGCGTTCTATCCTAGTTGCGTCGGCTTCCTCACCCCTGGCCTTCACACCTCCGCCCTCACTCTTTGAGGAGCGTCGGTCTGTGGGACCACCACAAATACAGCCGCCCTGCAATCCCAGTGGTGCCGTCCCGCCGTTCCCTTGCGGTGTCTTGAAGGTAGCGGACTGTCGGCCATCGCTTATTGCGAAGGGCAACGCCAAGCTGGGCGGCGGTTACGAGTCCGGTGCACAGTACAGTTTTTGTTCTACGGAGTTCTACTACATTGAAAACACCGTAGCCGTGACTAAATCTTTCGATAAACTTCGTGCGCTGGTCTCGTGCTACCAAGGCGACAACGCTGAGGAGGGCTTCCACAAGACGCTCCACGACACCCAGTGGCTGTACCATATTCAGCGCATCCCGGTCTGCTCGACCGAGGTGAGTCAGTCCATCGCGAAGGGGCAGTCGTGCCTGGTTCACTGCACTGACGGCTGGGACCGCACCGCACAATGTTGTGCCACCGCCATGCTTTTGCTCGACGCTTTTTACCGCACCGCGGCGGGATTCTGCATGTTAATTGAGAAAGAATTTTGCTCCTTCGGACACAAATTTGCCGAGCGCAGTGCGCATCAACTACCAGGCCGCACCTCCTTTGGAACGCACTCGGATGTGAGTACCTTGGACACAGAGACCCGAGATAGCAACGGGAAACTGGAGTCGTCACCAATCTTTGTGCAGTTTATGGACGTGGTGTTCCAGGTGGTGCAGCAGTTTCCCATGGCCTTCGAGTTCACAACTCAATTATTGGAATATCTGAGCGAGGAGGTTTACTCCAGCTTCTATGGCACGTTTCTGTGCAATTGCGCGCAAGAGCGTGTGCTAGAGGGTGTTCGGCTGCGCACACGGTCCGTCTGGACCGACGTTATAAAGCGTGTCCAGTCCGAGAGGCGTGGTGAGTTGCCGCTGCGCTTTGTGAATGATCAGTACGACTACGAAACGGCTTGGGTATGTATCGCCAAGCGAAACACTGAATCCGGTATTCTCACACCAAATTGTAACAGCAAGTGTCTTGTCTTTTGGGACGAACTTTATTTCAAGGCGGACCTTGACCGATGCATGAAGCGCGAAAGCGACTTCAAGAAGAGATGTGGGTAAAGAAGGCCCTGTCATGGGGACCCGATTTTGACGCTTTCCTGGACGAGCTCATCCAGATGGCTTGCCGCGAGCGTGCCAATGAGATCTCGCAGCTGCGGCGCACGGAAAGGATGCTTGAAGCTGCGGGTACGACCACGCCATCGTCGGTGCGTAGCTCATGGTGCACTTTTGACCCTGACACATGTTTCAGTTGCTTCAAAAACATCGGCGTCTTCATGGCAGCCGCACATTGCGACACATGCAAACACAGCTTTTGCATGGATTGTGTTGTCCATCTTTGCGTTGGCTGACCCGGTGGGTGCCCATATGCATTGTACACCATAATATATATGCGTGTAATTTATTCTTCTCTTTTGCGTCTTACATTTTAAATCAGGCGGCGTGTCTGGCAAAACTTTTATCGTATTGCTTCCTTGCTTTTTTCTTATTAACAGATCGGACTCGTACTCCGGCTCGGCTACAGGCATCAAGCAGGGTGATGCCGTTCAGGGCAACTGAACTATGCGCGAATTAGTAACTGAAAATCATCATGTTGTACGCTTGACAAGAATATTACTTGTGTCCAATTTTAAAAAAGACGCAACCTCAGTAAAACTATTTTCGAACTGAAATTCGTTATGAATTTTGCGTGCACGGTTACACTCATAGACACATGGAGAAGCTCTTTAATTTTTTTTTCTTTGACTTTCGACATGAAGATGAGAATAATAGAGACTTCAAAACTGAGTATCAGAGGGGCCCAGTTTTACTTTTGGGGAACAGAGTGATCCCAATGTGCGCTTTCATAACACCCTTTCCTGCAGCTGCTTTTTCTTACGAGATGGGCTGTGTAGCCTTACTATAAACAATTTGGGTACACAAATTTCCTGTATGGGATGTTCTAGTTACGCCGACCCCGGGAAAATGGTGCAATGTAATGGAGAAAAGTCACGATTACGCCACTATTAACAACTTTCGACATGTTCGCGCAACACATCCTTTTTGTTTCTGATCTTTACTAAGAGTGGTGTGGCACGTGTTTTCTTGATATCTAGAGTTGTCCTTCCAGATCGATTTCCTTTTCTTGAATCTGTGAGAGCGGTTGAACCACACAAAGTTACCAATGATAATCGGGTTTAGTTATGGTATATTGCAAAATCCTTTTCACGCGCAAAATGGCATCTCAAAGGTGGACCTGCAACGCCATTGACCTCTGCCGCAACACTTCCTCCCCCTATTAAATTGAAGAGAAAAAAAAGTACATTAAGAAGCGAATTCTGAATCTTTTACAGAGTGTGGTTTATTTCCTAGAATTTTTTCACCCCAAAGATCGCGGTGGCATAGGATCAATTGAAGCTGTTGGAAAGAAGCGGATTAACCTTATGCCAGTGCTGGACGTTATCGTCATCAAGGCATTTGATCTCCGCGGAGTTTCGCTCGGGAAAAACTTTAAAATATACCTGCGCCTACAACAGCAATGGGTGTGTTCCCAAAAAACTACGGGGAGTGGCGGCGAAATTCTCTTTCGGCAGAAGTTCCGTTTTCATTACAACCCTAATCATTACACGCGTGAAAACAGGCTTTTCGTCGAGCTGTGGGAGGTATCACTTCTTAGCCAGTCGTGCGTGAGTGTGGCGTGGATTCAGCTAGACACGCAAAACTTCGTTCTCAGAGAGCCCATCACCCTCATTTTGCACGGTAGGTTCGAGTGTTTACAAGCTACCTTCATGGTTGTATTGGTGCCCATTGATTTTGGAGCTCTTTCGGAGCCTCCCTTGCAACAAGGGGCTGCCTGTGCTTGGCATTCCACTTGACATGCACAACCCGCCACCTGCCACTTAGCTGCCCCAGAACTGTTGTGCAATCCCACCACCATAGTATACCCTCCCCCCCCTCTCTCTCTGATTCTAAGAAGGGGCAGTAGCTGCAGGCCTCATACGAGGGCTTTCCACCTCAGCCAACGTTGTTCTCACCGTGTTCGTTATTTTTCTTTCTGTAAACTTACTTGACCTTTTCTTTCCCCCTTTTCTGGATGATGCTTTGAAATGCAAACAACACCAACAATTTGAATTAGGTTGGGAAGGAGAAAATAGTTTCACCATGACTTGGCGGCTAAAAGGAGACATCTGTAAGTAATGGTGTAGTTTAGTTTTAAGAATTTGAAAGTGCATAGTGGGGAAGGCTCATGAGATGAAATTCTCGTTCTTATTTCGACCGTTGTCTATATTCAACATTTCAGATTAGAGTGAGGGCCCGTTGAAGGTAGCTGTGAAACCGTATGACGGTCTCTTCTAGTTCCTGAATGCGTGCCCCCACCTCTGCTGGTATCGCAAAAGGTGGAGTCTGCGCTACACCTGCTTCCTGTTGCTCGAATGGACTGTGCTCAAGATGAGGCAAATGATTTGTGTAGGAAGAGAGCGAGGCCTCCGGCGGCAACGGTGAGGAGGGCCTCCTCAGCTGCTTGGGTTGAGAGTTTGCACTGAAGTCACAAGGATTGACAACAATGGCGGCTCTCTGCGCAGCCTCTCGTGGCTGCACAGCAGTGGGGTGTGGGTGTTGTTCCACCGTGATGCTGTTCATGCGTCTCAGCATCACCGAAAGGACTGAGTTTGTGGGAATGCGATAGTATTGCAAAGTGGCCTTGTTAGACAGTTCCATGTACCGCCATAGTAAGCGCACCTGCGGCGCAGTGGGGTTGCTTGCCGCCGTTTTCCTGCCCTCTTTACCGTCAGTGTGTTGGCGTCTGTAAGCTATTTCCTCACAGAGGAGCTTCTTTAGTTCCCATACGGTGCGCGATTCCGGACACGCAACCGGCACCACTTCGTGCGTGCTGCTCAGGTGACAAACGAGGTTAAGCACTGGACCTCGTTTAATGGAAAACACTAGGCGGACATAGGGGTCACCTTTCAGTAGGAGGCACCCGTTTTTCCGCAGGGTGCTATCGGGGTTGATGGGACGGCGATTGTGTAGAAGTAACTGGACCTCAGGCTTCACTTTAAAATAGTCTTCAATGGCTAGCTGGAGTACGCGCACAGGCGTGTCCAAATCGATTTCCGTGTCGAAATACTCTCCGTGCACGTCGAACACACGAACAGGCGTGATATCGGTTAGTTGTATGGGTACATAGACAGCGTCTCCTGATGAGGAAATGACGTCGCTCATACGTGTTTATATTGGTACTATTTCTTCTGCTTCTTTGAGATAAATATGCATATGAGCATTCCTTTCCTTATACCAACGCAAAGTAACCGTTCTTAAACTCCTAAATGGAAAGAAAATGGATCTGTGTTGCTTCTTTCTCTTGTATTACCTAAAGCGCTGGGGTGAGAAGAACGCTCTCAAACAACGCAGCCTTTATCAAGATGTATATGGGTAATTTGGAAGATGGTAGAAGCATTTTTCTGTGTTACAATGGTTTTTTTAATTGTTTGTTTGCATTATTCCTTCAATACAAAAATGTTCTTAAGTATCAATGACTCCTTCTACCTATACCTATCACGTCTTTTTTTTGCTTCGCATCTTCCATACTCTGTTTGCTCTATTTGGCAAAGCGACGAGCGCGGGCCTCCAGCGCCTCACTATCTTTGGCCGACAGCTTTAGTTCAATCTGCGCGGTGGAAGAGGGTTCAGTGGACACAGCACCAAAGCGCGCCAGACGGCGTTGCATGGCAAGATCCATTTCAAGCTGCTCCGTTGATTTGAAGCGCGCCTCGCGGCGGAGCAATGTTTCTTCATCGACAGCCATCGCAGGATCGACAACACCAGAATCGACCTGCACACCGAATCGTGCAGCACGCTTGGCTAGCTCCTCGTGAATGATAGGGAAGGGATCCAACTTTGCCTCGGCGCGCTGCCTCTCGGTCTCCGTCAGCCCATATACTAAATTCATGATCGCCCGCTTGGAAACACCTCCAACGTGAGGGTCGGGTTCTCCATTCACGTCTTTGCCACTGCGCCACTGGCGTGCAGCTACGGTGGACTTGGGTTTACGAAAGATTCGGTATAAACGGTGGGTATTCTTTGGCTTGAGCAGCGTGCCCGGCTGCTGGGCAACGGGATTTTTCACTTGAGTAGCGTCTCCAGGCGTCATTTATTATTATTATGTTGAAACTTTATGTGGATTATGTGTATATGAATGGGCTTGACTCCAGAGAGAGGAATTGACACCACATAGAAAGGGTGGAAAAAATTTTCGCACACTGTAGCTGAGGGTAACGAACTATGCTTCTCTTCTATCTGAAATTTCGTTCTTTTTTTTCTGATGAACTGATTTCCCTCAATCCTTCAATTCATTTCCCACTTTCGTATATCTTCTCTTGTTTTTTTGACCAAACATTCATAGATCGAGGACTCCGTTTAAACAATCGAAATACTCCCTTCCGCTGCACACTCGCCCGGCGCGGGTCTCACATTACGGTGCCACACGCACCTATGTCTAGCAATACTGCAGGGACGTAATCAGAACCTTCCCATCAATGTAATGTTCTGTCTCCATAACAGCCTTCAAATCTCTTACAAATATGAGTGGACGATCTCTGCCATTGCACTTGATACCTGAAACGCAGGGCTTAATACTGCGACACGTCGTATGGACCGCATTGCGTAGATCGACATGGCCGAATGGCGAGGCAGAAGATGGCATGCGGTCAGCATAGGCCTCCAGGAGTTGGAGCACGGCTGACGGCGGTTCTGGCGCTGCTTCATCCTTGTTGTCAATGCCACGCTGTTGACGGTCGAGATGCCACTCGACAATTAACAGTGGTTGAGGAGACTGGAGGAAGTAGAGCAGCCACTCTGCGAAATCGTAGAGCGCCAGTTCCTCAGTCAACTCTGTGCTTGTGGAGGGGGGGACTGACCCACAGTTGTTGTGGTTCGCTGCATCCGAAGAGGGGCACATGCCTGGTTGCGTTGTCGAGAGAGCCTGCTGCGTTTTGATCACGTCACAGTGCACGCGTGGGGACAACGAATGAAGGCTTTGACGAATCGAGAGTAGCTGCAAGGTAGCAACGCGCTCTAACTGTATGTGGAGTATAAGGGGCCCCATAGGGGCCAACAGGACCCCTTGTGCTACCATACCTGGACCCCTGCGGTGGCCGCAGCTGACGGGCGACCATGGCTGGTTTGCATGCAAGTTTTGAAAGTTATTATGCTTCAGTCCGGCAGCAGAGGACGAGCTTGTGCTGACAGTGGAAAGGGTGGCTGACAACGAAGCGGAGGACAGCGATTCAACCCGTGACGGGTCCGCCATAGAAATTTGGGGTGAACTCGGGCTGATATCATAATAATGATGCCCGTTGCGGGCGAAAGTCCTATGAACGCAATTATCCACCGGGTGCAGCACTGCCTCTTCGTTGCTCTGTGTTGTATTAATGCCGATTGGGGGCGTGGTACCTGCGACGACGACCTGTGTTGGCGCTAAAAGGGATCTCATAGCGCAGTACTCCATAGGTTCCGACGCGTTTGTGGGGAATGCATCGGCTGTGACATGATGAGCATCGAAGGGGAAGCCTTGATTTCGTCCTTGGTCACACATAGGTGACACCAGACAGGCTATCCCTTGACCGTATTGCTTGTGTGCGTCTAATACCTTACAATATCGCGCCACAGTCAGCGACGGCACACCGCCATCCATCAGGATAGCGTCACTAAGTAGCACGGTGGTGCAACGCGAACGCTTTAGCGCTGAGGACGTTAGACAGTCGGTGTCAACATCGTCCTCCTGTTGTCTAGGCTTTGCCTGGGTAAGGGGACCCATCATCTTATGCAAAGCAGAGTCCACTTTTCGCAGGAAGCGGCTGCTAGACTCATAGTCCTCATTCCCAAGGTCGTCTAGCCAACCGAAGTTGTGGCAGTTCAATAACAAAAGCCGCGAAAAATCAGTTGAAGAAAACTTCGACGACTGTGGAGTGGAGGCCGAGGACAAAAACAAGCCAGGCATTTCTGCGGATCCTTCTTTCGCGTCCCTCAGCTTCTTTACGCCCCCTTCGCCTTCCTCCTCATTTTCTAAAGGGGTATTGGAGTGCTGCGGAATGCAGCTGTCAGCATTTATCCTGGATGCACAGATACTGTGTGCCGTGCGCAACGCATTCCGCGGAAGCAAGTGCACATTGCCGCGGTGATGAACACTAGGAAGCAAAAACGTCTGTCTTTGTGCTATGGCACTATCCGCTCTGCTTTGTATATAGGATGCCAGCACCGCCAAAACGCATCCCAACCAGGGCAATTCATCCTCCCCACCACGCGGCACGGCATACTGCCCGTCATCGGTCAGCTTATGTCGGCCATAGGCAAGGAGGAGCTCCAAGGTAACCGCAGAGATGTTTCGCACTGGCTCGAAAAGGTCTTGCAGGCTACCGTGTGAGCACCAACAGGAGCGTAAAACATTAAACGTCTCGTGGACAGCCATGTCCACAGCAGACACCCCCCCACCACCGTTGAAATTGTCATCGCGGGTGGCAACGGAATCTAAGTACATGTGAATCTCCTGCTGGATTGAGTCAAAGGTAACATGGTCTATACGACGATACCTGTGTTCCATTGTATCTTCCCCTTCTCGCTGTCTTACCCTATTCTCGACACGAGCACACCGTTTCGGTGGTGTGCTCTCTGATGGATGGCAAATGCCTGCATAGGAGCGTTCATGAAATGATGGTGCACTTGCTACAGTTGCGTTTGTTAGATTTTGTAGCCTCAGGTCTGCAGCTGGAGCAGCAAGCTGGTCTAATCTGTAGTCTCGGAAAGCGGGTCGCTTCATTTCTTGAATGCCTCAAGACAAATTAGTGACCTTCGGTTTGCTTGCCTGAGTATTGGGATAGGACCGCACGCTGCCCCTTTTCTTAAAGCTTTGAAAAGAACCTGAAGCAATGAAAACCGCCTGCCTGGCTGCCTAACAGAATGGACAATTAGAAAGCTGTCAGGAGAGGGAAAAGGATAACTACGAGCAGCAAACCTGCATCCCAGAACGCTATCACCACTGCTTGCTATATTGTAATATAAAGAATAAGAACTAAACTCATGAGGGCAAGAGTAAGGCTATGGTTCATATAGGACATAAAATTGTGCCCCGCAACACATGCCGCTCTCCCTAAAGTGGAAACAATAGCATGACATTTGCGATTCAAGAATATATACCTATATATATAGGTATATAAATGTGTATGATTAAGCGAACGTGTGAAATGATAGTAGATAGGAATTAGTGATTCCTCGCCACAATTTTATCGTCAACAAGTTTTCCTTAAGATTTCTCTATTCAAGCGCCGTAGACATCCGGTTTGGCAGGGTAAGAATTTCAACAGCACCTCTCCCTAAATGAAGGGGAGTGGATAGATTTTTGTAGGGGAAAACGTGAACAAACTCAAATGGAGTCTATTGCAACGACGATAAAATTGAAATGGTAGGAAAAATATCGGTTGAAACAACATATGAATGGTAATGTATCGGAGATACACGCTAAAAAGTAAAAACTACGGAAAAACTTAATCGATTGAAAACTAAAACTACGCCATGTCATGAGAAAAAATAATAATAAGCAAAAAACGAAGTGCTACGTAAGCAGCACAGTTTCTTTCGGACTTTCGCGCCACCTCCCTCCCAAGGACTAAGCGAGGATAAAAAGGTGAATCCAAGAGGTTGAACATATAGTACGTGATCCCTTTGTGCTGCTCCATGTGGGAACCTCAGCTTCCCTTCTACATTCCTCCCCCATCCACGGAGGGAGGGCGGGGGGTGCAAGCGATGGGTACGGCAGAGCATAGCGCATTTGTCGGCACCAAGATCAGCGCAACATCCGACTCGACGCCTACCTAACAGTTCAGAGTCATATCACCGACGCAGCAACTCCATGGGCCTTCGGAGGCGAGATATGCCCTGGACCTTAGGAACTGATGGGCGCGAAATACCTCGCAACCGCCGACGCCGTTACAGCAACTCGCATGGAGACATTGTTACAGAAAGTGTTTGTGATGGTACTCCTATTGAGCCACGACAACTGCCTGGCAAAACTAACTCGATTCCTTTCCGAAAGCAGGGCCTCTCTAAATGACCTCCCCGCGTCCAAATCACTCAAAGCTGTGGGTGGCCAGATCCTATTCTGTATGATATGCTCAGATAATGATGAGTCGTGAGCTACACAGAAAAACGAACCGGAAGGATGCATGATGCTACTAACCAAACGTTTCTAAAAAGGAAGAGCAGAGTGCACTAAGCTAGAGATAAAGATCTCAATGATGCCTGCCCCCGCCCCCTGCACATCCACACACGTACTAAAACAACTCTGTTGTTATCCGCAGCGCCACTTAGCTCAAACAACAGGGCGCACCACGGAAGCAGAAATTTCAAACGGACAACTTGTATTCATCAAGTGCTCTTTGGGGTTTAACTGCAGTCTCGGAGTCGGAACAACACTCCTTCACTGCTGATGTTATTTTGTGATATAGCCAGCAGACCCCAAAGTGGTGAGTTGCCTTCCACAAAATGCGGTCGCCACGATAATATTCATTTAAATGCACATATTCAAGCCTACGAATATGAATACATGCCCATTTACTCTTACTCCATGAAATATACTCGCACGTCTTCCTCCAGCTCTGGAAACAACATGAGAATGAAGAAGCGTTTGCGAGCGCTAAAAAGAATCGCCGAGTGCATCGTGCTCGGGTTGATTGCCATCAATACTGCTTCAGATGCCGGCAGCTTCATGAAGTTGCCTCGTCGGGGAGGGCGTATTGCTTTTCCTTAGGATTGCCGAAACACATTGAATAGTTGTCTACAAATGGCGAAATTCACCCTATTGCGCAGAATAAACGCAAAATTTTCAATCTTGCATTTCCAGTTCTATAGTTACAAGTCAGCCCCAAATGGCAACTTAGAAAGCCTACTAGAAACGAAAAGCAAACAATTCAAAATGGTGAGTCGATTCAAAAGCACAAGACTAACATTAAAGATGAGAACTCGAAGGGTCTGGAGAACGAATCAAGTCCCCTTCCTCAAACACACTTGAGTTTCTATCATTTTTATTGAATGCAAACACGCTAAATTTATACATAATGCGAATACAGGGTAAAGGAGAGAAGATGCCTTTAACCCACTCTATATGCACACGATTGCCGTATTCCATCGATTTCTTTTGGTGTTACACTCATTCAATGTTCTTCCATTTTCTTCATATTATATATACATCACTTTGAAATAACAGGGGAAAGCCTATGGAGTAACTATAACTTCACGAAACCAAGCTGTGACCATCTTGGGATCTTCGATAAATGATTCCTCTTCTGATATTCCACTCCCTCCCCGCCACAGAAACATTTGCTTTCACGGGACTTTTGTCACCCAGATCAAAGCACTAAGCCTGTTGCAAATGGTAGTTCTCAATCTTCTCTATGAATGTTTGCGCGTATTCCGGTGAGTAGTACTGAACGATCTCTGGCGGGTAGCATGCATTGATAATTTGAATGGACTCTGCCAATTGGCTGCCTGGCTCCGGCTTGATCCGCTGCACCGTTGCAAGGCCACGGTTAGCCACGAACTCACGCTTGGCCGCAATGTCTGTCGGCAGTACTTTTGCATACTGCCCGCACACGTAGCTGAGAATGTTAGCTGGCGCGTCCGGATGCAGAAGGGGCTCCAACAAGGGTAAGTACACACAGTGTTGGATGATATTTTTCAGCGCGCGCTTACTCTTCATGCGCAGGTCGTCGGAGCTGTTGGGGTTCAGGTAGATGTCCATTAGCTTCGGTAGCACACTGCAATCAGCGACGGCCTTTGCGTGCTCAGCGCTGTGCCGACCCACCTGTCCAAGTGACCACGCAGCTGCAGCTTTGATATGATCCTCCGTTTCTTTTTCGAGCGCGTCTGCCAATGGTACAACACCGTGCGAGACGATCACAGCCAGCGCAAGTGTCTCAGAGAAGGCAGAAATGTAACCAAGGGTGATAATGCCTGGCAGGCGCGTACTGGACTTAGTCTCGGCCGTATAGTCAACCAACGCACCAACGCCACCCGCGTTCACAACTAGCTGTGCTAGCTCTGGCGTGTGTTTAGTGATTTCACGAATGCATGTGGCTGCATTTTTACGCACGCCGTCGTCAGCATCCTTGAGCAGTATGAAAATCTTCGGGAAAATTTCGCCCTCAACAACCAGTTCGGCCAGTTCGACACTGTGCTTGGCGATATGCGCTAAGCATTGGCAAACTTGTCGCTTGAGTTTGGCGTCGCTGCTGCTGATGAGGGGAGCAAGATGGGTGACAGCGTCTTGGTCAACCAGCGCTTGTGCCAGTTCCGGTGAATGCTCCGCGATGTGGGAGAGGGTCGAGGTTGCAATTCGCTTCAGCGAGAGCTCTGGTTCTTGGACGCACAAGACCAGCGGTGGCACAGCGCCCCTGTCTACAACCTCCTGTGCCAGGCTCGTGTCGTGGCGCGCGACATAGCCAAGTGCCCATGCCGCGCTCTCCTTGACAGTTGGGTCAAACTCATCCAGACAACCTATAAGGGCTTCTACGGCCTGGCTTTCCACAACAGCTTGAGCCATTTGTGGCGAATGTCGTGCGACGCTACGCAGTACAAAGGAAGCGGACTTTTTGTAAAAGCGATTCTGGTTGCCAAGTGAATACACCAACTGTGCCAAGATATCACCAGAGACAACATTTGCTGCGAGCTCCTCACTGTAGTTCGCAAGGCGCCCGAGTGCCAGCGCTGCAGACTGCTGGATGGACGGTACGTTATCCAGCAGGAGTGGCCGTAACAAGTGCATAACGCCGGCCTGTTGCAGGGCTTCAATGTGCTGTGGCTTGGAAGCAAGATCTGCCACTGTCTGGACAAACTTAACCCTAGCTTTTTGGTATTCCTCAAACGTCTGAATTATCTGACGATTCGACATATTGAAATTTTCTTTACTATATACTTTAACGTGATAAGTTCCGATTCCCGCCTTCCTCGGATTGCGGGTCGGTGTAATTATCAGTATCAGGTTTACTGTTTTGTGTCGCAATGAGCTATAAGCCTAAACACAAAAAACACTTCCCTTCAATTATAAAACCTTCCTAAACGTACTCCTACACCCTAAACCCCAATGCAGCTCACTTGTACCCAAAGGACTAATATTACCAGGAAATGTAGAAACACTCATATCAAAAACAACAGGCTCAAATGGCTGACACGATATGCCTTCCCCCCCTATGTGCTGTATTTACATCCGAATCGAAAACAATAAATTGTTCAACCTCTACAGCACGGAACAGGATAGTGTGCAATGATTGTTATCTTTACAATGAGAAACTTTTAATAAGAGCAATAAGTAGTAGGTTCATAGCAGTAGAAACGGGAATCGTACAAACCCCCTTCACAAAACAAAAATGTTCGCAAAAAAAAACGAACTTCAAACGTACCGTAGTTCTCTCTTTTGCTCCATGAGAAAAAACTGCTCATTCATGCGTGCAAGTTCGACGTCGTGTTGTATCTGCTGTTCGACAAGTTTTTGCCTCAAGGCAGCGAATTGTTTTCCAACTTCAGCGTTTTCCAATCCTCTGATGCGATCGTTAATCACAGAGGAGACGGGCTCCCCACTCGTCGAGGGTGACGACACTATCGCGGCGTGGGGAAGGTCAGAAGACGGGGCCAGTTGCACTGACGCTGTCTCACGGTCTCGCAGCTCCGTTGTCCTCCCAAAAAGCTGTCCTAGAGCCGCACCAGCGCGATCACCGAGTGGCGAACTTGAATTACCTCCTTTCCTGTTTCTTGCACAATGATCTTGGCTGCAAACGCAGGTGTGTACAACAGAGCTCTCTTCCCCAGAAGTTACCGTGGTGACAGCCCCACTTTCACTACGAGTGGAGAGGTGTTGTGTGGCGAAACTCCCCGGGTTCCCCGTTTTGCTCATCAAATAAACGAAACGGTCTCGCAGCTCCTGATTTTGGCGATATAGGATTCTCATCGTTGCTTCTGCTGTCATCAACTTACTTTGCAGTTCCTTAGCTGCGATGCCAACGGCCTCCCTTGGAGATGTGATTACCTTCATTTGGCTAGCAATGTCGCTGGGCTTGTCGAAATTGAAGTCCGAAGAAGGCACTGGCAACGGTGAGCTCTTCAGAGTAGAAGGAAGTGCGGAAGATATGGGGTCGACAGCTTTGCGAAGAGAATCAAAAAGATATAGCGCATGTTGAGCTTTGTTACTACGAAAATTAGAGATACCAGACAAAGCTTCTGTAGAAGAGGAAGTCAGGCCAACGGACCCTTGTACGGCTTCCAGATGTGTACGGTGATCACTATGATTTTCCATTTCAAGGTAAAGCCGTGAACTAATAAGAAATAGGGAGATCCGTCTGCTTATCAGAAGAATTGGGCAACCTTGTAGAGCTTTTGGACCCCCCAAACGCAAGATAAAGGGTTAAGAAAGATGAAAAGCATAACACATCACTACAAAAGGAGCAAGACATTGAGAAAGAAAGAAATTACACGTGAGAACTTTTGCATCCTGTACCGATTTATCAACGTCAACAAACTCATGCGTGGTAACTGAACCGATTAACAGAAAGAGATTTTTTAAAAAACATAACACCCCTTTTTTTTCCCTCAAGCTGAATTTTGTATCATTCAAACAAATAATAATATTCGAAACTGCAAGGAAAGCACCACAATATTTTATTATAAATTGAAAACACACACACACATGTTCAAGAAAAATACTTATTCCTATATACTTAGAAGTTGCCTCTATTTATTCGCTCTCTTTTTTCCAAGCCTGACGATCTACGTGAGTCTAGTATCTAAAAAAAAAAAAAATGCAGCGGTTAAACATAATCGCTAAAATTAATCATTGATGTGAATCAAGAATATGTATAAAACAAAACTGACCCCATTTTTTTCAAGGATTATCATCCTTCTGTGCATAGCATGAAGGAAAAATAAATCAAAGGAAACCCATTCCAAGCAGGAAAAAGCACCACTAAACTCCCTTTTCTCATTGTAACAAGAAAACAAAGAAGGGGGGAAATTATACTGTAAAATAATAATTTCTAGTATTCTAATCTAGGTAAGAGGGGGGGAGGGAGGAACAGCAAAGGAAACTCAAATGCGTATTTATTATAAGAATTTCAGTGCCTCACTTCCAACTTTTGAACTCTTGCGCGTTATCCCCGGCCGGACTGTATTCGAATATAATCGACTGTACCTGTTGAATATATGTTAAGTTGAAAGGGCGATCACAGAAAACGTTTAAGAAGTCAACACACGTTCAAAACACGGCTCTATAAAAAGCCTAAAGAATGAGGCGAAACAGCTTCACATGCAACCATCGTGAAGGATACGGGGCCTTTGGTGGAAGCGAGACCAAGTAGTGAAAAAATGTACCTTAACGTTTTAAAATAGATTGTTGAAGTTTGCCCGGCTTGTTTTCCCAAGGAAAGTGAATTAATGCGCGTTTTAGTAGCCACAATAAAATTATTTCTTAAATACCTTCATCTGCTTCAGGGACTTACATCGCGCTGATCGAGTCGGTTTCCTTGCTGCCTTTTGACTCTGGCGATCGTAGCTGTTGTTGAGGGGGGCGCCCTTTGAAAGGGATTCCGGGTGCGGACACGGGGACAGATTATGTACTGTATGACTGAGTTGCTGCATCGAAAATGACCCTGTTGGGTTAAGTACCCAATCCGTATTGCGTTTATTGTTGTCGATGCCCTTGTCCATCACCATGGCTGGTCTTGCCCCTACACAGCGCTGCTGGAGTTTGAGTTTTGCCTCAATCTTGGTAGCAAAGGGACTGTTGACCAGGGCGGGCTTCAGACGGTCATAGATGCGTTTGAGTTCCATCGGTTGCTGAGATGACTCAATGAGAGATTGCACCACAAAGTTGCCAAACCCATCCGAAACTATCTCCTGAAAAGACGCAGGGTTGTACACAAGCTCGTCTAGCAGGGTTCGCCGCACCGCCGGCACGTCGCCGCAGAATCGGATGACTTTTTCAACAACATTGCTGGCGTACTTATCGCAGCTCATGCGCAGTAAATGTCCTTCAAAGCAGTTTACGACGTATTGTGCAGCGATCATTTTGTTACTGTGCTCAATTGCACACTGGACGACATAGTTGCCGTAGGGATCGAGAGCAATATAAGCTAAAGAGGGCAACAGCGGTTCCATGATAAGCGCTTTGCGGGCATCATCACAGAGTTCATATACACGCATTAGGGAGATGCATCCTTGCTGAGTGGCAGCAAGATATGCAGCATTCCGAGACAAGACCATTAGCACTGACTGCAAATCCGCGCAAGTGTGTAGGTGTATTTGAAAGAGTGACTGGATTGTACGACGAGTATACTGAGACACGGTGCAGATGTTTAAAATAAGAGTTTCGTTGAGGCACCCAACAAGGGCCGTCGCCTGCTCCGGAGAGCACTGCTCCACAACAGCCCGTAGCAGGTGGCAGCCGTTGTTGTCTACCGCAATCTTATTCAGGCCAGCTTCATAGAGTTCCTTCACGATACAATCCAACACGTCCGCATCTTGGGCGCGCAACAAGGACTGGAGGAAGTTCTTCCCAGACGAAGTGCACGCCAGGTCCGCGATGTGGCCCACGAAGCGCTGATAGAACTCTTCCAGTGGTGCACTTTCAGTTACCATTGTGGCAGGAGCGATCGCGCTCTCGGTTGAGGTGGTGGTCACGTTGGAAACTGGACCGGTTTCCATCGTGGACGTCCGCATTGACATGACTGGGACCGCGCCGATGTTACGGAACACGCCACCTTCTTCGCCCCTGCAGGCACCGGCCACCGGCGACGTCGCGGTGGGCAAGCGTTTGGGGAGCGGGAGTTGAAGTGGCATCGCGGGTGAGCACCGCGCGTTTGCATCTACATTCATGAAATGATAGTAATAAGCTCTATAATACGCGCATGTTGGACAGGGGCATTTTACACATGAATCCGGCCCCTCTTGTGCGGCAGCGGCTGCCGCAGCAAGGGCAGCCATTAGCATTATATGCTGTTGTTGATGTCGGGGATCAATGCAAGGTACGCCACCACTGCACGGCATCGGTACGATTGGGCATTCCTGCATCTGCATTGGTCTTTGTGACGCAGGGCCAGAGGCAACACCGGCGGGGTCAAGGTTTCTCTGTCGCTGCGCTACGGCGGCAGCTGCCGGATTTCGTGGAGGGCTGACATACGTGGCTAATACTGAAACGGCGCTGCCTCCCTTCTTGAGTTCTTCCGTTGCGTTCGAGGCGAGGGTGTTGACGTTAACTTCAGAAAGGCTCATTTTGTTACTCAGAAGCAGGGCTATCAGACTAAGTGTTGTCAATCGTATAATAGAACAAAATGAAACAACCAAAATATATTCTAATGTGCGTTTACAAGGAAGGAACTTTGATCTAAGAAGTAGCTTTGTAAAAACTAAGGCGACAAACAAAAGCCGGAAGAAAGAGGGAGGCGAGGAGGGTGTAATGACACAGACAAGCTAACTCAATAGAGATTGAACTGTAACGTAAGGACCACGGTAAATACTCTCGACTATACAAGGAAGCATGGCATTAAAGAGGGTAAAGAGTGAGTGTGAATTCGATTTTTTTATGCATTTCCTTAAAAACAGTAGCCGCATTATTACTCAACTCATCCTATTAAGAAAGTGATTGATTTGAATTCCCCTATGCTGACGCCTCCGTTGCCTCCAGCACCGCATCACACTCTGCAATCATGGCCTGACACACGTGTGTTGCATCTTCTATGGCGGCCATGCAATCTGCCAGATGAACTCCAAACAGGTCTTGGGGGTAATTTGAGACACCATTGTGAGGAGCTGAACTTGTGTCCTTTTCATCAGCTTCGCGGCTTCGCTTTCTAGGGTCACCTTCTTTAAGTGGTATATTTTCACTCATCTCTGAGCGGGTGTCCGTGCTAGCTGCAGTTGAGGATGCAAGCATGTACGGGTTACCCTGACGGGAGGGGTACTGTTGATACCGCACGTAGCACAGCTGCCCATCACGGTTAGCTGCCACATGAAGCTGCTGGGGTATCGCAAGCTCCTCACGCGGTAGTAGGTCGACGACGTAATGCCGCGTGGGAGACAGCAGCAGGACGGCCAGCAGTGGTAACGACATCCAATTGACTGGCTGCCCATGGGGCTTGCTGCGATCAAGCTCCACTGTTACCTGAGATGAAGCACCTTGGTGTAAGTTCACATAAGGAAGCTTAATCTTGCGCAGCACGCTGTGCACAGCGACAACGATAGCGGAAAGCACATTACCACCCGCTCCCTGCAACACATGCACATCGACATCGATGCGAAAAGCGTACCCTTTTCCTATGTAAAGATCCGTTGCCGTGAAGCCACAGTTTAAGCTTCGTCCGCCATCTACACTCATCTTAGCTGCAGTAGTTTATGGAGGCACACCATTCGGCCCTTCCGCATCGTCTGCCTTGGCCTCGTCTCCACTGCTGCCAGCGTCGGCAAAATTTATCGGCGCCCACTGGCTTAGCCTCGGCCACCCCTCCCTGCTCCTGTGCCTGCACGCTCTCAGCGCCAAACACATTTTGAATGGTAAGTGCTATGTGCGAAAGAAAATCTCTGCGGTGTCTCACGCTGTTACTACTACCCATTGCGCGCGCGTAAAAATTGAGCACAGAAGGAACAGAATCGATGCTGATGTAAAGTTGTCCGCAACCTTGAGGAGAGGATCTTTTCTCATCCGATTGTTTCTCTGCCTCGTCTACAGAGACTTCCACGACAGAGGGACTCGCAGCCGCCAGCACGACTGTGCCGCTCAGATCTACTTCGACACTGCTGCCGTTAAACTCCTCAAAACCTATCGAAGCATCAAGGGCACCGATCGAAACTTGTACCGGACGCCGCTGTAGGAGTGTACGGCCGTCCTCACGGACATCGTTGTACACACCATCTTGCACAGTATTTCTCTCCGTATCACTAATGCAAGCACTATTCATGATTTTAAAATATAGAACGGTATATATATATATATGCTCTTGAGAGAAATAGGCGTTTTTGGTTACCTTTTTATATATTCACTTCTGTTGGAATAAAGAAATGTTGACACACCTAGAAAAGTATTTTGAGAGAACCACAAAGATTTGAAAAATCCATACATTTGCTTTTAGATTTATCTTACGGGACTAGGTGAAGCCCCAAATAATAAGCATACTCTTTCCACTTAACCTGTCCTACACGTCTGTGTCAACCTGTGAGTGCGGAAACGGACTAAAGACATGACCAACCCCTTTCTAAAAATAAGAAAAAACATAAAGCTGCTAATTCCAACTGAATATCTCTAATGTACCACATCAACTAAGCCAACAAATTCAAAATAGAAGAGTACATTTCCCCCTCAGATACTCAGACATTTTTTCCCATTCTTGTGGAAGTATTTTACCAATTTTTAAAAGTATATCATTCTTTTTGAAGTAAAATGGAAAGTATTTTGGCTTTTCCATGCACACACAGACACACACACTATTGTAAATTTTATTTTCATACATGCTTCACTCCTTTCTGTTAAAGGGGGGATTCCGCGTTAAAAAGAAACTTCATTATTGATTATTAATCATACTGGCTCTCTCTGTAGTGTACTTAGCGTTTTTTCGATGCCAAAGGCTACGGCCTTAACGTTCGATCGAACACGCACGACTCCGCTGATCACACCATTCTGTTCATGCTCCAAGTTGATGCTTGCTAATCAGAGCATCCTCATCAAAAATAGTTCGAAGCGTACAAGTTACAGGACACATACTCATAAGACTTTCCATCCTCCACGGGCGAAGTTGAGACAACTTGCTCCTCGTCCTTATACTCATCCAGGTTGTCATCCAGAAGCTGCATGTTAAGTTCCTTTACGATGAAGTCGAGGTAATCACGTATCTGACACTTGCTGGTAATAACCTCAACTTTGTTTTCCCAGTCAAAAATATCCTACCTAGAGCGAAATTCCGATAGTGGACAGTATGCCGGTTTGACATAATTCATGATGTTGACGTGGATATCATTCAGTATGATGCAGCCATTCCGTTGCTGAGGGCTGTCGAAAAAGATGTTGCCGTATAGAACGCCAGACTCGGCAGCTCCTACTTTCAGCGCGGTGCGCATCTGGAGTGTCCCATACGGAGGGAGGATGTGGCTCTGTGGCCTCTCCACCAGCTTCATTCCTGCCAAAGGAAGTGAGCTCAATGGTCACGTTACTCAGAACTTGGTCGCAGCGGTTGACTAGAAACCATTTCACCATGATATCAATTTGGTGAAACTCGACACTGGCCTCACAGTAGATGGGATCTGCAAAGCCTGAAAGCGTGATGGTTTCTTCGATTTGCCGCAGAAAAGACTTGCTATTGAGTTGGTTTGCATTGCCGTCCCATCCCATGACTGCTACATCATTGGACTCAGGCGCCGTCACGCCATCAGCTGCCTCCATCTCACGCATCGCATCCCCCCCGCCGTTCCCTCCCTCAGTAATTTGTGTGAAGACTGGGCAAAAAGGCTTCCATGGCGCACAGTGGTAAATCTCCCCTATTGTTGAAACCATCACCTGGATTTGCTGTACTTCCTTCGACTGTCCTTAATCTTTTCGGGCTTCCTTGACGTGGCTCCTTACTCAGGCTTTCCTTTGATTTCTGAAGGATATCCATGAAAATCAGCTTGAGGGTTGTCCAGTAACAGCAACGAAAGGCGCAAAATGCTCTTGACAATCGTCTTCCATAGAGATAGGCGTGTTCTCACTGGTGCCATAGCGTAAGATTTTGTTCACTAATTCGATTGCACTTGACTGCATCTCTTTTTGTTAGCGTTCATTTCCTCTGTGAAATTCGTAAAGAGCTGAGTAACAAGCTTCGGCAGCACATCCGCGAGCGTCGAAGCAAGAAAGTACTCCCCACGCACGATGATGCTCCGCATTTTAGTTGACTCGTCCTGTTTGCCACCCATGTCTGCGCCATTGCTGCCAATCCTGACGTCGGCTGGGGCGGTGTAGTACGCCGTCATGTAAGTACCATCCTCACGTACTGTTGTAATGGCCTGAAGTTTTGTGGAGACCTTGGTGGTATGGTTATTGTTAACTGATGTTTCTATTGGGTCGCCCATCGACGCTGCTGTCTTGGATGAGATTAGGGGAGGCGGCCCCATTTCATTTATTATGAGCTTTAGTACTCTCATTACCTCGGATCGGCTCTGGTGCCTGGTTGCTCAGGAGCAACAAAACAGACCGCATCACACCGGGCAGAGTAATCGTAGGAAATGCTTCAATAAGCCTTTCTATTGTCGAAGCTCGCATCTCTGGGTGCTCTTGAAGCATCACGCTGATAAGATTTACAACTTCGCCGGAGGCAGGAGCTGTCGTCACTCACGAAATCCAATAAAACAGGGAGAACACTGCCGGCGGCCTTTGGGCAGTGTAGTAAGGCTGTCCTGATCGCTTTGATAACTACCTGCCTATAGTCAATATCGACGGCTGCTCTAAACACATCTAATTCATTTTGCGTATACAACAATTCCTTTTTTCATGGCGTGTATGAAAAAATCGATATTTTGTTCGTTATAAGTCCAACCGCTAGATTAATAATACGCTTGCGCACAGGCACCAAACTATCCTGCAATGCGCTCAGCAGATCCATAAGGGAGTCTTGAAGCCCCGACAGGAAGCGGTCACGCATCAACTCGAGCTGCTGAACCACGATCAGGCGCACGCTGTTGTCTGAGTGTGACTTTAGTATGTCGATATACGTCTGTGTGGCCTGACGAATTGCAGTAGGTGAAGCAGAGAGATTCAGTAAGGTCGTAGCACACTGGAAACGCACCGCCGGAGCCTTGTCCTGGAGGACTGAGAACAAAATAGAGACGTACTTGGCGCGGTCGTATGGATTCTGTCGTATCATTTGACCACAGAAGTCCACCACAGACATTAGGAAGCAGCTGCCAGCATCGGCCATATTATTAGAGTCCCTGAACGCGATCAGAAAACGAGCAGCTCGTTCCGGTGCGAATGCAGCGAGCATGTCAAAAGCATTTCGACGTGCTGTTACGTCGGTTTCAGTGCCAATGAAAGTCTCAATCAAATCTGGTGCATCTGGTAGCAACTCTGGGAGCTTCTTAAAAATGGCGTGAACTGCCAGCACTGCATTACGACGAACGTAGGCTACACGATGAGACAAATTCTGAACCACAGCTGAGGCCAACGGTTCCAGAAGGTCCTGCTCCTCAATTTTGCACAAAAAGCGCAAAGTCAGCCCCCGCACATATTCATTTGGGTGCTGCAGGTCGTTACGCAAGAAGGAGCAGATCAGGATAATAACGTTGAGTAGGTTCCCATCTTTGTCCCTCTTATCAATGACTTCCCAGAAGTACAAAACAAGCTTCTTAATGAGGTGGTCATCAACTGGCACCACGTACTTAATGACGGTCATAATCATGGAGTTTTGAGGTTCACCATTGACATGTAGACGGATCAGCTGCTTAAGAGCTTCGGCCTTGCTGCTGATATTGCCCTTCTCTAAGGTTTCTTTTATTGCATTAACAGTAACCTTGGAGGTGTCACCTACACCGAGCAGAAGCGTGCTGTTAACCTCTTGAGAGGACCTGACAGGTTCAACATTCATGTTAATTAGCGTAACCCTACACTATATAAATAAACGAACAGAACGTTAGAAATCACCACAACACACACACACACAGAAAAAAGGTTATGATACGCTCTTGCGCACCTTTCCCCTTAATAAAGTCAAACCAAAAATAGAGATATTCTTCGCCCTCAGGAGAAGAAAAGAGTGAAAGAGATACGAGATGATATGGAGGGATTGCTTTGAAACTAATGAAAGACATAATCAAGAGCAGATAGAAGGTTGAATTCTGCCTAGCAGCTAATTAGATTGCGATGAGTACTGAAACCAGTCACCCATTCGCATGCTTGAAAAATGAGGCAGTGTACGTTGAGATATGCTTTTCAGCTTGTAGACACTCTCCCCACGGCCTCCGGAAAATTCATACTGCAATTTTTAAAATAAATATTGCTTCAGATACACACTTCCGTGCTCGTGAAGCATTCGTATAGATACTAAATGTGAAAACATAATTTGATAGAGACAGAAAATGTGACAACTAAGGAAACAATACGAGGGGAGGTGGTGAATTCCCCTTTCTCATGATTCAATATAGATTGTCTTCAACCAGTCCCATATATTTACCCCAGATTCCCCATGTTTCCATTCATTGAAACACGTATCGGGGTTGACCATAACCGCTGTCAGCCCACTTCGTGTGATTTCTATTCCCGTGCTGCCATTTACAATTATCAGCCGTGGCATGGGAGTCCAAGGTCGTACCATCAGCCCTGCATCCCGTGTCACCCACGTCGCTCCATCTCGATGTGTGCAGTGATAGAAACCGAATTGCCGAGAAACATCCATCATTTCTTTTCCGCCGACTGAGATAGACACCACCACGAAGTCCGGTGTGTGTTTCTGATGGAAGCGCTTGAGTGCACGCATGAAGGCGAGGCTGCGCTCGGACTCTGTAAAAAAAAGAAGGCCCACCAGTCGCCCCATCAAAATGTCGCGTGTGTAGAGCCGCCCCGAAGGGCCGTGTAACTGATTAACGTTCTTTAAGTAATCCGACATAAGTTCTTCGTGAAAAAAAGGCACTATACGGGAGTCCATATTTTTAAATTCTTCCTTTTGCTCTGCTATTTTCGTACGATTATCGCCACCAAAGACACGACTGTCGGCGTCGCGTGGCTTAAATGTTGCGTTCAGGATTAACTCGATCGTTTTGGTGATGGTCAGTGGCTTCTGGTCTAGCAGAGAGAAGTCTTTGACACCGAAGTGGTGTTGCATAGACATGGTATGAGCGCTAGAAGGGCCACCAACCCAATTTGTTGACTGTGGCCGCGTTGGAGGTGAGTGCGCTTCCGCGTCCTTACACTGGCTAGCGGCGGACGACATCCTAGAAATGTGTGGAGGGACGTTAGGGGGTGGAGGAGGGCAGTACACGTCATAAGCATTGCCCAAAATGGCCCGCCCGATCGTCTCGAAATCGAAGGCCTTATTGGTACGCCAATTCTTAACATGTAGGTTATCCTCTCTCTTAGGAGGTTCATTCTCTTTCTCAGGAGAATCAGCGTCAGTACTATTTTTTTGTGAGGGACGTGGTGACGATAATGGATTCCCAGAAAATGCGAAGGTAGGTGAGGTCCAACTGCCAGGGCCTTTTCGGGATGTGCGGCGACATATTCTGGAAAGCCAGTACATTAAACGGTGCGACGGATGACTATGGGATTAGTATCAAGTAGAAATCTAGAGGGATCTAGTAAAGATAAAATAGCAACAACGAAAACGATAAATTAATGAATTCTGTGCCTTTTCTGAACTTTTGTTTCTCCTAGGTTACTAGGACTAATGGAGATGGTATCGCGGGCCGAAAATATCGAAAACGTATTAGGAAGTAGAGCATAATTAGTAATTCATATACATATACATACATACATATGTATATGTAGATATGTGTGCATGCATAAATGAAGAAAAGGTATTATCCGAGCAAGATACGAGAGAAAATTGTCTCCCCTATACATGAACCTTAAAACTCCAGTTCCAAGATTAGTATCAATTCGGAATTTAATATTAACAGAAGGAAATAGAAACATGTACCTAAACGTTTTTTCTGTTCTTTCGCCTCAGCTTCATTAGGCAATTTGACCAAGCAAAACAAAAAGTAAACCTTAATACTGAAGTCTTCAAACGCTTTTCCCCTCCAAAATGCATAACTTTTACCGTGTGCTCATCCTACCTCTAAAGGGAAAACTGAATTACATTCCTATCAATATTATTTCATATAGTATTTGAATTCTAAGAGGGCGATAGAGAAAGGATGTGGGTGTTCCACAACTACAAAGAGAATTTCCGAAAAAAATTTGAACCGATGGTATAAGCAGAAGTGAAAAATATACTTCCGAATACGAATCACATGTATAAAATAAACATTATTTAGAAAAACTATGTGACTAAAAAGGCGCAGGAAAATAAGCTGTCAAATAAAATATCACCCCCGCAGAGAAGATACGATATGTGATATGAAGCCTAAAACCAATAAATCGCTTGAATATTGCGAAGCCTGCATTTACAAAACATACTCCTTATATATTTATCCATCTGCCCTCTTTTTTAACAGTTTAACTGTCACCAATGTTCTCCAAACTTATCGAAGATAATTTTTCGCTCATATTAAAATGTCCTATTCTTAAAATTCTTCAGTTAACGAGGTTTGGGGGCCAGTTCTATGCTGACTCCTGCCTTATTTCTTCTTCAGCCTCTTCCTGCTTCTCTTGTGGGTTATCCGAAAGAGGCACTGCATCCATCCTAGCCTTGAAGCCGTTCACACGGCCTTCGATAAACATTTCGGTTTGCAAGGGATGCACCACAACAGATGCCATGTACTCACCGCTATCAAGCTTCTCCAGCTTAGTCGTCCCTAGTGCCTTGATATCGCAATCAGGGCCAAAGGTCGCCTTGATATGCATCTCATACTCCTTGGTATCGTTATAATACGCCCACTGCTTTGTATTTTTGTTTACGATACGGAAAAGAAGACCATTGTCTTGACCAAAGCCTTTAGTGGTGACATCACCTTTGAAAGTAGGCTTACCGTTCAAAAATACAGATTCGGAAGCCGCAGCAGAAGCTCCGCAGCCCATTTTTTCTTTTAAAATAGAAAAGTCAATAAGTGAACTTAATACGAAAGCTTTAGTAAAGTATTGCTACTCCAAACACACACAAAAAATAAGAAAGTAAACGGAACAGGGAAAAATAAATCATGTCCAATACATTATGATCCCTATTTCTGCATAAACGAGCGCAAATGCCAGTCAATAACTACGCTATTGAACACAATATAGAGATATTTCTATAATTGATAAGAGAAAGTTAACAACTCCAATATTTTTATATATAGATGTGTACATACGTATATTGAACATTTATAAGTTTAAATGTTTTATATGGCCTCATTTGTTCTTAATTTTTTTCCTTCGAAACTGATATATAAAGCATAAAATTTTTTAAAATAATAATAAGGTAATACAACAACGAAATTTTCTCATAAAAATTTCTGCCTCTTTCCGTTAGACAGGAAAAAGGGGTCCCAGATATTTCTCCAGAAGCCTTTCATAACCTCTAAGACCCACTTATAGCGCTCTTTCCTTCCTCTCCAGTCATTCATTTCTTTTGTGCGCTAGGTGAGACAATACAAGGCGTAGAAATCGATTGTTCGAAGCATACAACAACAATTTATTTTTAAGGTGTATATAGTGGGTCAATATTAAAACAATCTAAATATTAACAATGAAATCTAATATAAAAATATACTAACCCTTTGATACTGCAAAGGTAACTCATCTTTTACACGTATAAAAACATCACTTTCACTGTCGAAAAACTGAAATACAAGAAAAACTGTTTAACTCCCCCCAAAGGTGTGATTAGGATACCGGCACACATGGTAAATAATTCGTATAAATAAATAAATACATACATATATATATATACACTTCATTGCATATCCATTTTTCCTTTAATCAGCAACAAAGCATTCTCATATCACCTTACTGCCCTCAGTGTCATATCTATTTATTGCTTTGGATTTCACAGAGCGCTTATTGAGCGTTTTCCTGCCCACCATAGCATAGGCATCCATTTTGGCCTTGAAGCCGCTCACATAGCCTTTGATAAACGGCTGAGTCTGCAAAGGTAGCACCTCAACGGTTGCCATGTACTCACCACTGGCAAGCTTCTCCAGATTGGTCTTCCCTAGTGCCTTGATATCACAATCGGGGGTGAAGATGGCCTGAATGTGCATTCTGTACTCCTTAGAATCGTTATAGTACGCCCACTCCCTCTTGCGCTTATTGACAAGGCGGAAAAGAACACCGTTTTGCTGCTCAAATTGCTTTATGATTTCGTTCGCTTTGAAGTTAGGCGAACCATTCAGGAACCCTTTGTATTTCGTCTCCTTCGAAGAGTTGCAGCCCATCCTGCCTTTTAATGTAAAAGTAGATAAAGGTGATTTTCCTTTTAATGTCAAGACTTCAATAAGAAATCAAATAGAAGGCACATAATTTAGCAACCATTTAATTAGAGATTCCGAGTAGAAATATAAAATAAATAAATCGGAATTTAACTCGGATTCAGTGGGTTACGACGTTACGCGCGAAGCATTTTAGGATGTAACAATAAATTATCTTAGGAAACCGGACCAAACCCATTAGACTAATTCTCCTATAGGTCTTGACAATCGATAAGGATACAGCAAAAAAAATGAAGTGCATCTAGTGTAGGAATGATCAGTATATCCTAAGAAGATTTTATTCAGTCTTCACTTTCTTAAGGGCCATTTCAAGATCCTTGAAATTTCTAACGTTCGTCCAGACTACACCTGGGTCATGGTAAGCTTCGACTATCGTACTAAGTAGGAGATTTCGATCCTCCATTTCATCTTCCCACTCGTTCACAGCTTCCGTTAAGACCTCCTCCTCGTCGTCCCTGCTGCAAAGCTCAGAGTCCTCTTCAGGATGCGGGGGCATTAGACTGAACACTTCCAACACACTGGGGCCTTGTTTTCCTTCACCGTGGCTGTTGCTGCCAGGTAGATTGTCTGCGGCAGGTTTCTCGTGGAACGACTTCTTGTGTGTCTCATCATTCTTAGCACAGTTGTGCTTAGTATCCTCCCGTTTTCCGTCCTGGCTTTCTTCGCCATCGCTCTCAGGGCCATACCCCGGATTCCAAGTTACACCTGAGAAGTTTATCGTCTCTTCACATACCTCCTCGTCGTCACTCTGCAGCTTGGCAGAGCCTCCTTCTGGGGGCATCACATCCAACACTTCCGCCCAGAGCTCCGTCTCCTTAAAATAAGGATTAGGCGCGAAAAAGAGGCTGATCTTGTGGCCCTTTTCGGTGTAATTTAGCTTCATACCCTTCATATATTTAGATAGTAACTCCTCATCGTAGGGGCCCAGGAAATGGGGAAACTTTTCTTCTGCTTCGGCTTTGAGCTGAAGAAGAGCCACAAGCGTGTTGGCCCAAAAATTATCAGGGAGATGTTTCGAGGCTATCAGACCTGCAATGACGTCATTTCGAGATTCGAAAATTGGGTTCTTCTTGAGTTCAAAACCAACATCAGATGCCTCGACTTCATCATGAAGCTCCTGTTGAAGTTGATTAATTTGATTCTGAATGTCCACGATTTCCTGGTCATCTATTTTTTTCCCATCTTTTTTTCTTTTTATGGCTTCGTGGTTATACGTTCTATATGACTTCCAGAAGATCTTATGCTGCTCTCCTGCGTACTTCTTCAATCTTTGAACTCACTCTTCCTTCCGTGTAGAAAAATTCAACTATTAAAACGGTAAGAAAAGAAGGAGAGTGAAAAGAATCGAAAAAGTCTGAGAAAACCCATTAAAAGGGATAAAAAAGCAGCCCACTTTTTGCATCTCCATTTGCGAACTCTCTATTTCCTTGTACTTTGCTATGCTTCTCCACTCTACCAAAAAAACAACAATAACACGCCTTGTGCACTGTAGCGGACAGCGTACAGAAGCGGCTACGTGAGACAACTAGAGTTAGAAGTGAAAAAAATAAAATAAAATAATAACATTTTTTATATAGACACATTTTTGATAAAATATTAGCAATGCAATCTATATTCTTCTTCACTTTGAAGTTACCTAGATTGTAGTCTGCTCTCTAGGGTTTTCCATTCATAGCATTGCTGTCATGATGCTTGATAGGAGTAGGCTGAACTATATTAAGGCTTAATTTCATTCGAAATAAAACAGTTCGCGCAGACATACCCTTAATATCAGAGAGCATATTCTTTGTGTTCCACCAAAAATCACATATCAAAGAGCGCACCAAGCTGAAGTGCTTGTAGATCTCCATATGGATTGGCTGAAAATCGAAAGGAAAAAATGCTGCGGCAACGGATTAGTAACTTTAAATAAATTTGCACCGTTTTATCACATTAATGAAACATTAAGAAAGGGAAACAAGTCTTTTGGGAATCTCTAATTACAATCAGGCGATTAAAAAAAGAACGCACAAATGTTTAGAGACTGAATGCTGTAATGCAAAACGCTTTTTCTTTTATTACCCCCCAAATCACCATTAAGTACGGAAAAAGAAAATGATACAAAAAATTCCAGACCCTTACTTTACGATACAATATCAAGATAAGCTATCAACCACCTCACATTCTCACTCGACGCAAATTATACAGTGCAGTAACAACTGCGCACCAATCGCTTTTTAAAGCCTTTAAATACGTATGAAGGATAGGAGTACTTATAGGAACAACTTTCCCAGTCATTAAACCTTGGATCATTTGTATTAATTAGCTTAAGTACATGTTTTCGAGAGTAGTTACACTATCTAGCTCAGGCTTTGGTGGATCCTCATTTGACAAAGGGATTGTGAATCGCTTTTGTAGAACATAATCTACGCACAATTTTTGCATCTAAAAACATAGCATGGGTAGCGGAATCAAATCCGGACACATCTCTTTTAACAAACAGCTCGGTACGACACGAGTGGATGGCATTCATAGAAATGTATGTCCCATCAGAATTCTGTGTAAGACTAGTCCCACCAAACGCAATTGGGTTTGAAGCTTCGGGTCCCAAGATTGTTGTGATATGAAAATCATTCACCTTGGCGTGGTTGTAGCACGCTCATTATGTTTCCCATCGTTAACAGGCGGAAAGGAAGACTGTTCCTCTTTTCAAGAAGTCCTTTCTTTGTAACGTATTCGAAATCTGTTGATTCACGTCCATAAAACCTGCCTAGGCTCAGTGCCTCGGAGTTTGAACAACCCCATTTTGTCTATTTATCTTTTTGGATTTGTGAAAAAATAAAACTGCATCAGGGGAAAGTATTTCCGGAGTATAATACTCTAAAAAAACTGCAAAAAATACGGGGAATAAGAAGAATCAAGAGGTGAAAAGATTCATGTATGAATAGAAAACATACTTTAAATTGGTCTGGAGCTGAAATCTAAAGCCTACTTATTCCTTCAGCTTCTTTTTTGTACTCTTTAATGAACAATTCTGCATCTACAGAGAGAGATAAAAACTATAGTGAATAACAAAACTATCAAGAAAAATGTTTCATTATTATTTTGTCCGTTTAAACCAAAAACAAAAGATAAAAGAACAACTGCATCCCTTTACAGGGTGAGAAAATATTGTTCATTTTTTTAAAATGTGATATACTTGTTTGGGGAAGAGGAAAGCTAAAAGTGAAATTGCTCGTTAGAAACTTTTCTACATATGACCTACACTTGGCTCCTCAAGGAATCGGCTCATTGTGGGATTTATTCTCCTCCTCTGCCTAATTTCCATTATTAATGGGCATGACATCGTCAGCACGATAATACGCTGCTGAATCGGCGCGCGTACTAGGATTGCGCACCAGAGCAGTGTTTTTATAGGCATATCTATTATTCTTCATACCACCTCCACTAGGTTGCCACGCCAGTTCGGGGAACGGAGCTGTGCGATAGTGAGCCGATTGAGGTAGCCGATCCTGTAATTGCATCGGGACGGGTAGACAATAGTTCGTGGCCATAGCTGTATTGCAGAAATCTGGATAGAATTGACTCAAATAGTCTGAGGAAAGTACAGGCGCTGGAGGAAGCGTCCTTGTGGGTAATGATATGAATTCAGTCGCAGGGTCCCTGTAAAACTTCTGCTCACCACGATACCTACGTCTTCGAAAGCGTTTGCAAACGACAGAAAAAAGCATAACCAGTAATATGCCACCAGCGACAACAGCAGAAATGACGAATAGTTTGCTCTTATAGTAAGGAGATGATACAGCTTGTTGAGGGACTTCTGGAGAGCCGCATAAGATAAATTCTGAACCAGATTCGAATCCATTCATTTCAGTCACATAGCCAGGGTCGCACTTACAGATATTCTTTGAAACCCATTTACCATGCACACAAATATGATTTTGGGCTGCGTTTTCTTTCGTTTTCCTCTGAGGATTAGGAACCGTTGTCGCTCGGTGAAATTGATCTTTGGTGACATCTGGAATACCTTTTTGTATAGCCATATTATCCTCAGGGAATGTTTCCATTTATCTTATAATAGTAATCTAATGTAGTGAATTCTTTTGTCTATTGTTATGGAAGGCAATAGCAGTGCGATAAAGAATGAGTAGAAATAATAATGGTGTCATTTATTTTAGAAGGGGGAAAAAAAGGGTATCACTCCAAGTCTGAAAATGCTATGAGGAGACTGTGAACAGAAGAAGAGTGAGTTCACTGCCGAAAGTGGCCTTAAATATGTCGAAACACATGAAGGCTTGCTGCTTGTGGGAAACCCCTATTAGTGTAAAATATGAGAAAGCCCACTTATCCTACATAAGTCCAAGAATTTTCAAGTGCCTTCTAAGGGTAACCATAAGGGGAAAAAAAATAAAGCGTTCACTGATACATTTTCTCGGAACATTCAAAGTGTAAAAAGGGTGGAGGCCTGCTCAAAACGAAGGGTTCAACGCAAAGACAGAGCCGATCTCATCCTTTTTAAAAACATCTTCTCATTCAAGTCCTCCTAGCATTGCGCATCGTCCTCTTGGAATCACTGCCAGCATAAGTTTGCACCTTCGTAACGAAAGAGTGAACCTCTCATGTAAATCACAAGAATGTAAAGATTTTATAAGCAAGAAGAGGTGAACTTCAGATCCTGGTTTTTCCCTTGTTGTTGCCTCTTTGCTACACCTTCTAGCAGTGGGTTGGTAATCTATCGCCCATAATTCAAGCATAATAAACATTTAGCATTATGAACACTGAGCAACCGCCGTGCTACATACTGTGATGAAAAGAAATAGTATCATCAAAACTGAATCATGGTAACATTATCTTGCGGTTGTGAACCAGACCAAAGGCTCATGCGCTACCCTACATGTGGTTTTAATACCTTCATGGACTGCATAGGACTTGTAAATTTCCAGTAAATACTAACATCTACAGAAGTTTGACAAAGGTTTCTGCAAAAAAAAAGAGACACAGAAGCATAATGATAGTCTGTAGTCAAAGGTCTGAACAAGGAAAGACCAAGAATAACACGTAGTTTAGAAAAATGGGCTTTTGTGTACTTGTCAGCGAGAGGGATAAAATAGAAATATAACAAGGATACCCATAAGGAAAGAGCAAATCAGATTATAATGTACTTGGAGTTCTATGCAAACAAGCCAGAAAAAACAACAACTAACGACAATAATAATACAGTAGAGCACAAAAGCAACTCGAGTTTCCCTCCCCCTCTCCCCCTCTCGCTAAGCTCTTCTATCATCACCAAGAAACATAACTTGACTTCCACATCCCAGGGCAATGAGCGGGAGAAACGGGTGAATCTTGGCTGCACTCAGTGCGTGATCTAACCCATTAAATCGCTGTGAACGCGTGGGGTTAACAGATAAACCCCACTCAGCCAGTGCCACACCATCCTCTTCCACGATGAGAGAACGTAGACGTCTGCTGAATGGCTGCACATCTGTAATGCTTGGTGCAGGGACCATATTGGAATCTAAGAACCTGTGGCCACATTCGCCAGGGTAGGAGACTTCGGTGCGTGTTGAATTGGGTTTGTGATAGTAAACATTAAGGGGATGTTTGCTGTAACGATCATCCCAAAGCACCAGTGCTGCGCAATTGGAAGATGAATTCGGCAAAAAAGGCGAGGTTAGCTTCTCCGAAGCGCTGCATCTTTGTTGCGGCTGAAACCCAGACACGAGCAAGTTGGCAAAGCGACAGGAAAAGTGCGCGTGTGTGCATTGCCAAAAAGCATTTGTTTTGGACCCTATCGTTGAGGCGGAAAAGTCGAATTCCTCAGTAGCTTTAGGCCCAGGCCGACGCCGATCATACAAATAAATGGATGCTGCAGCCCCTACCGCAAACAACGAAGAATCATACGGATGGGAAGTGAGGACGGAAGGTGGCCCCCATAGATAATCACCACGCCCATAGCCCACTAGAGTCATTCGCTCACAGCTCAGATCCCATGACACCACGGCCGGGTCCTCATCTCCTGAATCACACAAGTATAGCAACTTGGACAGCTCTTGGTAGCTAGACAGGCAACCATGATGGGGAAAAAGCGCAGAAGGTGTAGCTGGGTTAGGAAAAGACGAATTGGTGAATTCAGATGTGGAAAGAATGGATGAGGTAGAAAAGGTAGATATGCGCCGCACGGTCCCATTGTGTTTGTAGCCGGAGAGGAGCTCCACAACACCGGTACGGTGTACTGCACACAACAGCGGCTGATAAGCAACATCCACGAAATGAATTCCATCAATGGGATCGATACATGACCTTGCACGGTGTATTGAGGATCCGTTGTTGAAGAGCAATCCAAAGTTGTTTACTGCAGTCTCATCTCCCACCCTTAGTTCCTCCTCCTCCATGGAGGAGCTCCATGGAGTGCTGCTGAAGGTGTGATGCAGTTGTGCCCTCCGTGGTACAATAGACAGGGGACGCGCTAAAACTGCATCTGTCTTGAAGCATGCTGCCATCTTTAAGGGGTCCACAGCTAGTTGCTCTGAAGTCTTGAGATCTTTGCCTGTAGCTGTAAGTGCTGCTGAGTAATCCCAGCATTGGATCACGCCGCAGTCGGTTGAGGCAATAAAGTGTGGGCTGGTCGGGTGGAAAAGGAAACGTTGGATACATCCTACTTCCGCTGTTGGTTTTGATGTTGTATTTACCCCAAGTAGTATCATTCGAAATGAGTTCTCAGGTGTCATCTCCTCCTCCTTACTATTGACATCCTTGGATCGGCCCAAACAAGCGGCAGCATCATATAGCTCCAAGCTCGTCAGTGGATGGCTTTCCCTTGCTTGTTCATCACCATCGGGACGCCCTGACGTGGCCTTCAAGAGTCCATTTGAAGGTTGCAACAGGTCACCGCTGATCTCCCTGGCTAACACTAGCATATATGCATGCAGATTCGACTCTTTATGTTGGCTGAATGGATTGCGCGGGTCATAGTCATCTGGTTTTATCAACAACAAATCGCCAAGGTAGCCAAGTGAAGCGTATACAAACATCGACACGGTGGTACCGTCTTGTGCAAAGAGCGCCCGTAAGGTGATATTTTCTGGGAGCATAGCACTGTATACTGCGCTGCCATTGTTTTTGTTGCTCGTGTTGGCTTCGACGCCGTTTCCCGGAAAACGGTCTTGAGAAGTTGTGTAATTTAATAGAGGGGGCTGAGGTTTGAGTCTGTTATCTTCGTTGTTAGAATTATCACTGTATTGGGCTGCACTTTCGTCATTATCAACTTTGCCGCCGTCAGCGCGGCATGCACGACGAACCTGGTCGCGCATTTTTTTTACGTTGTCCATGGACTTATAAAAAAGCTTCGCAGTGTGATGCCTTCGCGGTTTATCAGTGATGGTGGCGTCATCCATATCGTTCTCCACGTAATTCATGCTAGCCACAGCGCTTTTGTTGTAAAGATTTTGCTGACGATACAAATGGGCCAAGCCACTCCGCTTCCCCTGAGCAACACCTCGACTCCAGCTACTCTGAGCACGATAAGTACCACCAGGGCCTTCACATGTATCCACAGAATGCGAAAAAATGGTTGGTTCAACAGCCGTGTCGGTGTCGCCGAGTGGAGGAACAGCATCCTCCAGAAGAAACGCCATCTCCTCTAGGATAACCTTGCGGGCGTGAGCGGCAACGTACGGGCAGGGATCCCGTGTAAGCTCCACGACAAACCGCACAAGATTACTAAGAGGGAAGAGCACCTGTGATTCCAGCACAGAGGGCACAGGCTTTGTGATGAGGGGATCAAAGACACGCAAGGATTCCCCAATCAAACTGATTGAGGGCGCAATGTTAACCTTACAGCTATGGTTACTGTAGGTATGAGTATTATGGACCGACTGCGGATATTGCCTTTCGGGGGGAACCCCACTGAGAGAGAAGCAGGGTTTAGATGCAGAAATCGATATGGGCGGTTTTGAGGGAGAAGAAGGGGTTCCATGGGGGTATATGCCCGCTGCGGAGACATGTTTAGACGGAGGGCGTGGGAGGTAACCCCCAAGAATCGGCATTCTCGGTGTCGCTGCTCTTTTCGACTCCTTTCTGCTGCATAAGCTGCACGGCATCATATTTATACAACCACTGAGTGACGTAGCACCTAATCTCGTCCTGAGACATATCTTTACTGGCCTCTTCCAAAAGGAATTTGTACACTACGAGCGTCACACCTACAACTTCAAGTCGTAAATCAGCGTTCCCTTCAAAGCGAAGGCTACTTGCGCCGTTGAGCTGAGAGAGAAGTGAAGCTGCAAAGCGTCGTTTCGTGACAACATCTGTGGCGGGTGATATGACTACCATAGATAACGCCCGCAAAGCGATGCCGCGTAACACCGGAATGGAACTGTGAAGAGTCAGCTCCAAGCCATCAAGTGCAACCTGTAAACTCTCCTTGAGGTTGCATGCACTGGTCTGCTTTAATGGTTCGCGTTTCTCCTCACCATTTTCTGAACAATACTGTGGCCTTTTTGAGTCGCCGTCAGCAGTTCGCGCTTTGTCTTCTTCATCTGGACGCGGGAGACCAATTGTGCAGCAACGCCACAAAAAGTGCCACGAGTGCCATAAGGTACTGCGTTGTCACAGTTCGCCAATCCACATTGTGTAATGTCATGGGGAGTTGTGTTTTGGGGGAACTATCAATACTATCACATGTAGCATTGTATTTAACTCGTATGTGAGATGAGCTGGAGGAACATATCGTTGATGGCAAAAACGGAGTTTGATTGAATTCCTGGTCCTGCCGTTGTTGTTGATGAGCCAATAGTAGAAGGTCATGGGTGTCGTCATGTAGGTAAACTTCTTTTAGGAGTTGACATACCAGTTGAAAGGCCCCGAAACGATGGCAAGTGTTGCGAGCGTCGTCACTGTGAATAGCCAACATAGCCAAGATGGAGCAAGCCAGCAGTCGCTGTCCCCGAGGAGAGCTATACAAACCTAGTAGCTTCCACTGCCAAGCACCCGATTCCAAACCAGTTGTTGCTGCGCACTCCGCCGCTGTGAGTGACCCCACTGTGGTGGCGCCATGAACTTTAATTGGACACTGAAGGACCTCCACGCATGCCTTGATCACACTGTTGCGTTGCTCGGGCGGGCCCACAAGAGCCGGATCCACGTAGTAGCTCTTGCTGTAAATGAACAGCGTTGTGGGCATCAAGAAGCGCAAGTCTGGACGTTTCCAATAGTAGTCGAGAACAACGCGGTAAAGATTAGCCTCTGCACACTGCAGTACGGCCGGGGCGCCTGCGTCCACTAAGCGACAAACCAGAGCAGTCGCCCTCTCACGGTAGGCCATAACAAGGAGACCCTGCAGTATGATAGGCAGCCGTTTGATAAAGGGAAAGGGCGTCGGTAAGCCATTTGCTAGAGTGTTAGTAGCTGAAGACGAAGTCCACATATTGCCTATGTACTCGACCGCAGGTGTCGCGGACACAGACCCAGCGGCAATTGAGTAGGACTTTGCTGAACGAATAGCATCTCTTTTATCCAGTTGCTCAGTTGATTTGCTGCACAAGTTGTGTGAAAATGGTGACAACAGCGGCATCGACGCTCCTTGTGGCTCGTACCGATACCTGTAGTTGGTATAATCAACTAACTCTCCGTTTTTGTCAGACACTCTCAGCCAGGGCTTTTGTTTTAAATAACGTAACGATTGGTTTTCATACTGAAAATGTATCCACTTTGCGGGACCGCTTCGAGTGGCATTGTGGACCGAAAGCATGCACGCAGCACCGGCACCCGGACTAGAGCCTCTTTTCAGTGCCTGTGAATTCCATTTATTCGTGAAATGATTGATCTCTGAGGGCTGTGTTGCTAGCCGTTTTTTGCTTGTAACTGGCATACAAAATGACTGCGCCGTCACCTGCTCTATTATCGCATCAATGCCTTGAAACTCTTCCATTAAAAAGTCTGGAATAACTAAAGGGCGATTTTCGTCCAAAGTCGGCAACCTAGGCAATGTGCTTCCATGCAGCTGCGTGGATACACCGTCCTGTGTGTATTTCCACCTTGTCGCACGCACATCAAGCCACTCGCGAAATTCAAGCGTCGTCAAACATGTTGGAGGTGCTGGACGCACAAGTTTAAGAACTGCCACAAAAGCTCTTTCTAGCAAATTTTCCCAGGAGTCCCAAATTGGGTGGTCGTGCGTAGGTGCCAGGGGAGGATACACACTCATAGTTCCACCCAATCCACCAACAATCACGTGCTCTGCAAGCAAATAACCCCGGAACAGAGGGGCCACATAAATATCTTCACGAAAGAGTCGCGAGAAGGTAGACAGCGGGAAGCTGGACCAGGCAATGCATTCTGTAACACACTGGAAATACCAATGCATCTGACCCAATGGCGTCTTCTTGTCTTGAAGTGAGCCAGGCAGTACCTGAAGAAGAATAGGGTGCACGTCCACCAAATCGTGACGTTTTACCATAAACCAGGTCATGGCAAGCCGTAAAGGCGTCGTGAGGCAGCTAGTGAGAATATCGGATGGTAGACGGTCGTTCTGTGACAGTGCACCTTGGTTGCTGCCACTTCCTGACGCACCTATGAAGAAAAAATCGTCGAAAACAGTGGCCGCATTGGAAAGGGATGACACAGTGGGAGCCTTCGGGAGACCCCTGCCGCCCAATTTGAGTGTTGAATAGTTCATGGTGCTCACAGAAGCGCCCTTACCACCATCAACCATAGTATCTAAGTCCACCGAACTCACTGGGCGACTGCCAGACAACACGAGTTGATGCTCTCGTGACAAGAATTGATGCTGCTGCTCCTGCTCTTCACGCTTTAAAATGAAGTCCTCGAGGATCTCTCCAGCATTGGCGCAATCTGCGATAAAAACAAGAGGAAAACCAGCTCTTGCCCTTAGCATGTCCAAAGACATATTGCTGAGAGGAGGGCATGAACTTGCGCTGGATAAGAAATTTACGAGGAAGATAGTTCCGTTCCGCGGCTTCGGTACGCCACGGGCGCAGTAATGGAAAATAACCTTGGAGGTGCCGGCCTCTTTGCGTGCTTTGTCAAGAGCTTGGCAGAGGTCCACTGCCCGTTGATTGAGACAGCTAATTGTGACCAGGAGTCTTGATGCAAGTGTATGATACTGTTCTTTAAGTTGCTCGCTAAGCTGGGGGCAGTATTGAATCCACATCACTCGGTATAGATTGTGGAGACTGCCACATAAACAGCGGAACTGTGCGGCTAGCTGCGCTATCCGTATCATTAGATGCCCAGACCCCAGCCTCCGCTGATGTCCTTACGCAATGGCCAGCAACGGGATCCCCGTTTGCGAAGGTTACCGCGGCGTCGGTTGTGTCCAACAGGCTTGTATCCATGTTGAGGGAAATACATAGGCTCTTCGTGTGGGACATTCCAAACATCGTTCGGGAGGCGATAGGGTTTGCGCGGTATGAGGAACCACGGCGCAGCAGGGCCTCATCCCAGCGCTGATAGTGCAGGCCTTGATGCAGCCAAGCCTCCTGAACTGAACAACCTCGGCGCCGCCGTTCATTCCGAAGAACAGCTGCGTCACATAAAGGAAACATTCCGCCGAACGCAGTGCGTGCATCGGGTGGACTGTTTTTATTGATATTTGCTTCGTCGCTGACATGTAACTCAGACATAGTGGTGCACAACCGAGGGGAAAGCATAGAAAAGCTTTGATTATGATAATAATCGGTGTTATTCAGGGATAGCAACTCAGGTACGCCTTTTGGACTCGAGACACAACCATTGCAAGATAAACTGCAAAGTTCTACAGTGTTTTGCGCCGTTCTGGAGCTTCCTCCATTATCATCATATAGCAACTTCCGCAAGTCCTCATCAGTTAATTCCGATGCATCCTCTGTGGTAGAAGCCAGAGGTAGAGATGAAAGCAGCGTTTTGCCGGTGTCCATTTCGCTCTAATGTTGGTAATTGATACCTATCAGCATGAAGCAAAATTACATACTAAAAGCGTAAGACGGAAACAAGAAGAATTGCTGATTTCCGGCATGCAGGAAATGCACATTTTATTTTTATATTTTAGGTTTATGATCTCTAACTTATTAAGAACATTAGTTGTTTCTTTCTCAAAGCAAAAACCATTATTCGAATGATTGACAATGAAGATGCATACTAGCACAAGTCATTAGGGTATTATTTTTATTAAAAAGATATTTTTCCTCGACTTTAATCCATCAAAATGGGATACATCCAAGATCCATCGGAAAAAGGAAAAGTAGAATAAATAACTGAAAATAAACTATGCAATATACGTATATAAAGATCGGAATTGACTGCCGTGTACATTCAAAAGCTCACAAAAATACTCTTTCAAAATTCACCGCCACTTATGGAATTTTAGGTCTATTAAAAGGCTTCATGCAAATAAGTATATAAATACATATACTATACATTTGTGGCAGAAAAAATAAGTGTTTCCCAAGTCACTTTTGTATTATAAGTATGCATTCCACACATATTTGTTCCTTTTTAAAATCTGGCACCTTTTTGATACACAAATAAGGCAAAGACGGTATCGGGATTTCTATATATATACATATATGTGCATGTATATACAATATTAGTTTGATAGAGAGTAATAATTCGATACATGCTCCTAAGATCATATGCTTGATTATCTATACATACATAACTTAAATATGTAAGAAAAGCGAATAGCAGTAAGATAAATATTAACTTTTTTATTATATAAAAAGAAGGGGACTTCAAAATTTACAGGCGCATCAATGCATTATCTTTTCTTCAAACATGCGTACACGCATGTTTATCACAAATGAAGATTTAGATTTCCTTTTTCTCTACGAGTATGGAGGGAAGGGGAAGAAATTAAATGTTTTTTCTTCTTCTAAACACATTATTCTTTTATTCCCTTACACGATAAAAGAATGAGAGTAGGAAACAGGTAGCCCTGACTTTCACAATGTTAAAGATTCCAAAGTCAAACTCATACTAAATACAAGGTATCAAAACACTTTAAATATTTACTCCTACAAACGATACTGAACATCGCTTGCAGAATCACGCGCCTCTAGGGTATCCACAGACCAGCCTGTCGGTATCCCCGATATAAAAAGCACTGTATCTCCGGGATAAACGTCAACTTCGCACAAAAACTTGCCGAAATCATCCTCGTGGCCTTCTTGTGGATCATCGATGCGAACCGCTGAGGTAGAACCAAGTGGCGCAACTTGAGAGTCGTAATCGAAAAGGATGCCAACGTGAATAATTAAATCCTTACTATCATTGTAGAATGCCCACTGTTTGAGCTCTTTGTCGGTAATACGATAGAGTAAATTATTGAACATGGGATAGATTCGGCTCCCGTAAATGGTCGGCTTTCCATTTTTAAACTTAATTCTAGACGCTGGATTCTTCGAAGACATAGAAGATCCCATTTTGAGTTCCCCCTCTGCTTTTGTGTGTGTATGTATAGGTTTTTACTACTATTATAATGATTGGTACTCTACTGTCTGAATATGAAGGCCTATATTTCAAATTAAACTAACAACAGTAAAAAGTTGACACTAAGCGCATACGAAAATAAATCGCACTACCATTCATTTTCAAAGCTTAACCAACTCCTAGTGTTAACAATGGCGTTTCAGAACTGTTAGATAATATTAGTAGAAAGTCTAGCTAAATAATCAGCACTAACAAGAAATAAAAGGGATATATATTTTTTCCCCGTTTTTTTTCCCACAAAAGTGTCTGATTTTACAATGAAGCAGGGTGGCTAAAATGCCAAATATTCAAGAAAGAAACCATAAACACTACGCTGAAATTCAATACTTTGGAAGGGCATAATTAAAAGAAAAAAAATAACGCATAAATTTTAGTGAACAAAGGAAAAGCATTATTGCAAAGAAACATCTACATATGTGGCAGAAAAAATAGATACTATGAAACAGATTCACAGTCCTGAGGTAGATGAAGGTTTGTAGCTGCATTAATCGTATATACATACATGAGAATCCTCTATAAAAAATATATTTATATATTTATGACAGTTAAAAAGTAATACGTCAACAATAACAGAGTAGATAAATTTCAGTAATAAAGAATTAATTCGGATTTAGTTAACTAAATGATACAAAGTTTTCCTTCGGTAAAAAAAATTATAGTAACGCACATATATCAGGGAACTTTTAGGGGAGCTCAATTGCAATTTTTTCGAGAAGAGTCCCTACCCACTATGCTAGTGAAGATAACACATACCCACATATAGGTCACTTTTTTAACATTTACCAAGCTTATACGCACACTCCTTTTTAACTCTGAAAAGGGTTGAAGCTAAGAAAATAGTTTCAAAAAGGTTTAGGATTATACGATTCTAGTCGACTGTTATACTTCACTTCGTCCAATTCTGGGTGCATCGCGAGGTAGGCCTCCGACAAAGGCAAAGCCTCTAGCTTACTTTCAAATCCGTCGACAACACCCTGAACAAAAAGTTTAACCTCAAACGGGAAAAGATGAAGTTCACATTGAAAGCCATCGTCCATTGGCTGTGTGATAGTGTCATCTAATGGGTTGATAAGGCTATTGGGACCAAATAGATATTGAATGTGAAATTCATAGTCACAAGTGTTGCTTATAAACAGCCATGCGCTCTCTGTCGGATCGAAAACACGATACAGCAAGCCGTTAAAAAGAGGGGTCTTCTGCATGTAATAAAATTTACTGCTATGTAAAAGTGGATTGTCTGTTTTCTTCTCTTTCAATCTTGAGTTTGATGAGCCCATCCTTTAAATAATTTATCAGCTGTTACTCTTATTCCCTTGAGTTAGAATACTCGTGCAAAAAAAAACCGTAAAACTAGGTTAGGAAAGAAAAAAAAGGGGGTCTTAAAATGACCGTGCGGAGGTCGTTTTTCCGAATTTTTGAATCATCCATTTTCCCGAGGGCCTTATCTCTTCATAATCTCATAAAAAACATTAGAAATGGGTACTCAACATTTTAATCCATTAGTTTCAGTTGAGGCGCACTCAACTATGCTAGATTGGGAAAGAAAAAAAGAAAACTTAGTGTCCACAAAAGCTTTCCTAAAAAATAGTTCGTTTTTACAGCCCAAAGGGGTCGCATCGTGTTTTGCATGTACTTCGATCTCTAGTTAATAAGATCGCAACATTAGTTAGCCTAAACCCTTCCTCCAGCTCTTCGTTTTAAGCAACCCTAAAGGCAAAACACTGGATGAGGTTTGTTTTCGTTCTCAAAAAAAAAGAAGCTCTATTGAACGCTTTTTTAACATTTTTGAAACAATAACCTTGAAAAGAATCAAAAAAAAAAGAGAATAGCAATATTTCTGTATTATGCTTCTTGTCCGTAAAGAGTATAGAAACGCTTTAAGATGTTAAGAAGGAAACATGATTTTATTTGATTGACAAAGTGTAAACCCATTCTTGGAAAATGAAATACGGATGCAGAATGCGCATAATATAAAACGGAAAAGTAACTCGTGCAGAACCCAAGACTCACCTCTATGCTGAAACCTTATAATAATACAAAGGTGATACTCATGTAAGAAAATAGTACTTACAATATAACCATAAGAAAAAGAATATGCATCCGAACATATAAGAGAAAAGCTAACTCAGGTTCACTTGGAATTTTCTATTATCGTATATTTTTTCCCCGGAGATTTCCTTTCCCTCCCCCCTTCACCCACGCACAAAAAACGCATTAAATATTCCTACGAACCCGACACACACATACACATTATTCTCTGTAAAGCAAATAAAAAATTCGAAAGCACACCGCCTTAGATATTAGCGGTAAAATATTATAGTATTAGAAACATATATACATATCATTCGTTTTCATTAACGCTACCATTTATCTTGCTTTATAATCCCAAACAGCATCTTGGACTACTTAAATAAAAGCATGACCAAGTGCACAGAGTTGCATCATTTGGTAAAATTGTGCATTGAAAAGGGGTTCACAATATCGCCCAAGGTAGGTTAGTCACTCATTTGATTTTCCGATTTTACATAAGAAAAGTAGTTACTACGTAAACCCCAATGTGACAACTACATTACGAAACACAATAGTAACATATCGAGATATTTCAAATGCATATACAAGCAAACAGCATAATTTCGATCCAAAGCTAATCAGTGCCCACATTTTTTACATGTATATTATGACTGGTGTAATATCCAGATTACGAAGTGCAGAGAGTATAACAATGATGGAGAAACACATGTAAAGAGAAAGAAGTATAAAACGAAAATACCAAGATAACAACCAGTAAAAGAAAAGAAAATGGTAAATATGCGCAGCCCTAAAATATTTCAGCAGTAAGTAAAATAGCGCTTCCGCTTTTTGTGTGCGCTTTTCTTTAAAAATCAAGTTTTACAGACTTTACCCAAAGCGCACTATCAATGCTCGGAATAGGTCCATATTGCTTCCATGCTTGAATGCAATTCAATTGCCCCAAACTTCATCAATTGGAAGTCATAATAGATGTACCAATGTAAATATCAGGGAAAAACTGATCGGTATTTTTCACCTGAAACTCTGTTTCAACGGGTAACGTCTCGACAAGGACTTTCTCAGAATTGTCAAAAACACGGTTTTCAGGAGCAAGAGCATGGAAGGCTACATTTACATGAGAGGATTTTCCTCCTATTTCATAGGGACTTATGAGACCAATCACGTACGGTAACTGAGCATATACGGACATCGCGCGTGGTATAATCATGTATGGAGATCTTTCCGGTAGAAATTCATAAAACATGCTTACACTGTAGCTCTTCACGAAAGTAAATTCCTGGATAGGGTGATCAGTATCGATGGAGCTGTTGAGTTCAATATTCATAACCGACGGATCCCCATATCCGTGCGCAACGCTTATCATAATAGGCGAGTATTCAACCTTATCTGTGCCCTGCACGCCGTCTTGCGTGAGAACGATAGTCATCACCATTGGCTTATCAACAGCGATCAGCAGGCAGCAGGTCGGCACGTTCTGGAGAAAACAACCGCGAATCCGGTAGTCATACGTAGGATTCTGGAGGAAGCAAACACAGCAGCCGATGAAGTAGTTTTGAACGTCCGACCACTCCATGCAAAACATGCTGTCGTCCTGTTGGCTTATTTCAAAGTAACTAGCAGCTTCCGGGTGCTTAGCCCAGTTGGCATCATTTTTGTCCCACTGTGTTCCCGCTCCCGGCGGGCCCCTCGCCCACACGTTGCGAAGTTGCACCATGCGCAATTCGGTCTCGGGGAAGTAGGCCATTTTATACACCGCATAACAACGCCCAAGAAGCAAATTGGCACTCATATATAGGTTCTCGGCCTGCTGAATAGTGGTGCAGTGCATACAAATACGAGAGCCCATAATGGTTTTATGGGTGGGTGTAATAAACACGATCAAGTAATTTTTTTGACAATACAGCGCTAAGTAATCGAATAAGTTCGCTAACTCATTGGGGCCGGTGTTCGTAAGGGCGGCATCAAGGGGGGAACATGGAAACCCGGTAATGTCCTGAAGAGCATGAACGGGGTCGCCTGACATGAGGAACCCGTAGCTACCGAAGAGTTTTGCATAGGCCTTCTGAAGAATACACGCCCATATCTCAGCAGGGTCTCCTTTGGAGCGCGCAAACGCGGGCCGGCCACCCACCACAGGGAGGTAGTCGTCCACTACCACGCTGACCCACCAGCCGTCCTTGTTTAACGTCACACGGTAGATGCCTAGCTCCCGCTCCATTTTGCCCTTCTCCAGACTCTGAGGATGACGGAAGAGGTCTCGGATCTTGTCGGGAAACTCAGCCACCGCTGCAATAGCTCCGACGAGCCATGAATCACCAAGATCGCCCTCTTCAACGTTTTTCGGATGCACGCCGTTTCGGAAAAGTCGGCATTGCATTGTGTTAACATCCGAAAGATACATACTAGGACGCTCCCAAGGCAGTAATTTGATTTTTGAACGAGCGCCCATCTGCACTGACTTTTGTTCGGGTGGAAAGAATAAATCGACGAACTTTAAATTATTTTTAAGGCAAGCACTTACCAAGTTCTCAATAGGTGCATTTTTTCCTGCAACTTGAGACAATGCTGCAATCTCCTCTCTGATGACAGCCTCATTTTGGCGTGCCACATCACGAAGGTAGTCCTCAGGAAGGGGCTGTAGGCGAACGTTGCTGCTGTAACCATTTACAGTGCCTTCTATAAATAGCTCCGTTTCCATCGGATAGATATTCACTGTGGTGCGGAAAGATCCATCATTAAGCTTCTCGATCGTTGCGTTATCAAGGGCTTTGATCGATGAATGCTCACCAAATGTAAATTGAACGCATATCTTGGTATCGAGTGTATCGTTATAAAAAGACCACCGATTATTATTGTCTTTTTCAATAATTCGGAATAAGATTCCATTGGAAAAGCAGCTTGTGATTTCTCCACTGTATAAAGGCTTCCCCCATTTATATCCTTCTTTATTGGTGCCAAGCAGGGTGACGGTTCCCTCATCAAATTCGTCAGCTTTAGTGTCGCTGGACATCAATTTTTCCTTCTTTACTCCGAAGTGACAAATATTGTAAAGTAAAATAATAATGGTGATACTAATGCTTTCTGATCATAAACACAGAAGAAATAAGATATAAATTCAGCGCAGAACTATAGTAAACAGAAAAGTACACACAATTTATACTTTAATATTCAGCCGTTTCCTTGCTTCACGGTGCTTGAAATTTAAAAAAGATAATAAAACATACAACAACCTCACTCCAAGGAGATCATGATTAGAGAAGAGGATCAACTTTATTAATTGAATGGAATAATTTTAAAAAGCTTAAATTCTCTGAAAAGATATATAGAAATTAGAGCATGTATGAATTTTCATTTTCACATCTACACGCTACTCAACGTTTCTCAGGATATGTATTTTAAAATTGAGAATATATTAAATGTATCATATATTTTCAAGGAATGAATAAAAAATTCGAGTGCGATTAATCACTCATACAGAAAAAGAAGTATAACGGTAAAATAAAGAACGATCACTTTTTGAACGGGTAGATAAAAAAATAAGATGTATGATTGAACTTGATAAAGTCTTCCCCCACCTCAAAGAGAAAGCTACATTTTTTACTTATAAATTGAGTTTGAAATGTCGCTGCTAAAGTAAAATGGAGAAAATGGTGTGCTTAAGATTTAGTAAATAGGCAAATATCCCATGTTAACACGTAAAATAGATATACCTCTCGAGACACCATTTTAGTCCAAGGAATGAATAGCAACGACAAGTCTTAACAGTATTCCGTTCTAACTTATAGAAAGCACCAGAACTTCATTTGTAAAAAAAAGATTAAATAGAATAGCATCGCAATGCCATACCCCTACAATGGTTAAACAATTTACAGAAGTATAAAACTTGAAGGTTTTTATGTGGAACTTCGCAGACTCCTAAAATCACAGGGGACACAATTTTAAGTGTCTTCTAAAAGACTCATCTCAAAAATAGGAAAGTGACCCCCTCCCCTCCAATAAATAGAAAACAGATCAATTTAGATTCCATCATAGGTAAGAAATAACTATACGAAAAGAGAACAGCATTTGTGGAAAAAAGAAAAATAATTTAGTCACGTTACCTTATGCAATAGAAAACCTCATCTCGGTGTCTGGGAACACAGAGCTCGGTACGCGTTTTGGGTATTCCACGTGTGTCACGCTGTCTTGAAAATTTAGCTCAAACTTTGAAAAATCCGAAAAAACGCGGTTGCCGTAATCAATAAACTTGAAGTTTACCGTTAAATCCTCAGTCCCCACCTCCCTGTTGGTTGTCATACCCAAAAAAATGGTACTTTATCGGGCTGATTTTCAGTTTTCATCAAGCGCGGTATGACGATGTATTTACCCGCATCAAGTGTGTGGAAAAGGGAAACGTCACGTCCCAGTGTGAAGGACCACTTTTCCGAACTCGGGTGGTATGCCTCGACGGTCAAATTTAGAATGACCTCGTACATATTTTCGTCTAATGGGGCTGCAATACTGATCATCACCGGCTGGTAATCGATTTCATCCCTGATCCCAGGCTTGTCTTCCAACACAATCATAAATAGAAACCTCGTCGGATACTTCAATTTGATCTCTAACACCGTTGATGGCACACAATCGTAAAAGGCGCAGTGGATACGATAGTCATAGCATGGACTTTGAGAGAGGCACACGCCACCCTTGTCGAAATATTTCAGTAGACTTTCAAAGTCCATCCAGAATGTTCCATCATCGGACTTCTTGAAGTTGTACGCTTCCACAACATGGGGATACATCTTCCACTTTTCACTCTGGTTGCTCCAGTCACCCTTCCACTCGAGCCCAAAGCCCCATACGTTACGTACCTTCACAAAGTGTATGTTTGTATCGGGAAAATGCTTGGCGTCGACAATTGTGTAGGCATGGCCGGTAATCTGACCCAGCTGATGGTATTCCTTTGCCAAATCATTGTCATTTCTTAGTTGGGAGTCGTTACTGGGAGTGTTAAAGAGAACAATAGACCCATGTTCTAACGTATCCCTTACGTCTTCAAAGAGTTTAATAGCTGCAGAAGCAGAGCAAGACAACGCGACGTCAAAACAAGTACTAGGAAACCCTGTCATTTCCTGAATTGCAAGAAGAGGATCTCCGCTACAGATCGATCCGTAGCCCCCGTGTAGCTTCGCAAACGCCTTTTGGAGAATGCATGGCCAAATTTCAGCATCGTCTACAGCGCTGCGAGCGAACTTCGGGCGGTCGGCCGATACAGGTAGATAGTCGTCCACAAGAACGCTGCACCACCAGCCTTTTTTGCAGAACATCACGCGGTATGCACCGACAGAGAGCTCCTTTAGAGCTTCCTCCTTTATCTCTGGGTGTCGAAACATGCTCATCAAACGGCTCGAATCCTCAGACACGGAAGCCACCGCATACATCACCCAAGAGTCCCCAAGCTCACCGGGATCTACAACACCTGGCTACACAGGAGTGCGGAACAGGCGGACTTGGTTGATCATTTCTTCAGGAAGATACATGGACGGACGAGCCCAGGCAAGAGGCTTTAATGGCTTCTCCGCACTTCCATTGAGTGAATCCTGGCATGGTGGGAACTCGGGATCCACAAAGGGAAGGTTACAGATAATGCATGCCTGCAGCACTTCCTCTGCATTATCACTTTTACATATCTCACGGATCCGCTTGATCTCCTCCTCGATATGCACATTGGTAGCACGCTGGCAAGCTCTGTGGTAGTTATCTGTCAGCGGAATGGCCCGTGCGTTCCTTGCGAAGCAATTCACAGTGCCTTTGATAAACATCTCCGTTTCAGTGGGATAGACAACCACATCACAGACATACTCATTTTTCCCATTTTTCCGCATTGTAGTTTTGTATAGTGTCTGGATCTTAGAGTGCCTCCCAAAAGTAAAATTGATGTGCATCTCATACTTCAAAGTATCATTGTAAAATGCCCATGTTTGTTCATCATGATTGACTATTCGATAAAGAAGGTTTGCCTCATCAAAACACGATGTAACATTGTCTCAGTAGTCAGGATAGCCATTCTTAAATATGGTGTAAAAGGCTCTGCTATCATCATCGTCTCTATATACAGGAAAAGCATAAGTTGACATTTGAAATTCATCGTCACTTCCTTCCGCTGGATCATAGTGGGCAGACTCCCAGTGATCCACGGTCCTTGGATATTTTTTGCTTTTTACAAGACGGACACGAGGTGCATTTACCTTGTAAACTTGCTTATCGAGTACAAGATGAATTCCTTCGGCTAAATTATCATCCGACGGGATCCCAATTTGTTTTTTTTTGGTTTTCATCAGAGATGCGTAGTAGCTTGCGACTTTGATATCGGACTGGCATCCAATTTAGCATGGGTTCGTCGTCATTGTCTTTCCGCGAATCAGACTTATTATTATCATCAAAATCCTTTTCAGCGTTTTGAACGACTTCAAGAGGAAAAGTATTCTCCTCTTGTGTTAAAATTACCTTTTCCAGATTAATTTTATGCTCGATTGGCCTATTTTCAAAAGCATTAGGAACCTTTTCGTTAGCCTAATTGGGCTGAAGATCAGTTTTGATGATGTGCATGTCCATTTCGTCGCGAAAAGTATAGAATTGCAGTAAGAAAGAAAAAAGTACTTCGCTCAACTAAGTAATAAAATTATTTTAATGAAAAATATTGGATTGAGAGATATTGTTGCCGTCGACTGTAGAGTTGTTTCTTTTCTTCATCAAATGGTACCATTAAAATTTCGCACCATTCAAACACAAAATAGAGCATATCTTTTTCTTTTCTTCACCATCTTGACATTGAGATAGTCTGCATGTTGCGTGATAAATTAGAATTCACGAAAAGCGAAGCTCTTGCAGATAAACTCAGCTCTAGGAAAAAACAATAGTGTAAATCAAAGAATCAGAATTTTAAAAATATAGACTCTGTATTCATGAACAATTTTAAATGTTCAGAAATTAGATGAAACTGCCCAGGTTTCCCTTTATTTGTAATAAAATAAATGTATCCTTAAACTTTTTTTTTGAGAATAAGACCTTAATATATATACCGCTGATGATTTTCATTTGAACTTCAATGTATCGCTTTTAAATATAAGAGTCTTTAGTTTATTTGGAATCGTAATATTAAGGCTGTGAAATCACATAATGCTAATAGGTCGTCATTTTTTTATTTAACGCCCTGAGCCCCTGAACTAATGCAACACCTAGACCACAAGAAATTTATTTATGATATTTTCAGATCTTTATATTGAAGCCTAAATTTTTAGGGCTAATAACTAAGAACTTTCGTATTTTATTCATGAAAGTTAACTTTTTTTTACTCACAATCAATGACAAAATGGTCACCTCCGGATTAGGGAAAAAATTACTAGGTGCAATAAATGAAAGCTTTTAGAATATTAAATAGAGGAATTTTTAAAGAATTTTACAGTTTAATTTATTACTATTATTATTATTTCATCATACCTTTATGCTAAGACGCACTTTTTTTCTTGAAATAATTCTAAGTATCACATGTAGCTTTGAAGAATTTAAAATCAATCGTGCTTCGCTTCATTAAAGTATGTTTCTAAAAAGATACATATCGGGACGCTTTCTCTCTCACTATTTAAATAGACTAACTTTCTCGGTTACATTTAAGAGGGGAAATAGATACACGATTAATGCAAGCGTTTGTTAGTATGAACCACTGAGAATATATTCTTTCAATTTTACATATAAGCATTTATAATTCAAAATTAATTTCGAAAATGCAAGTACCCTTTGAAAAATAGGTAAGAATGTTTGTAAAAAAAATGTTCAAACGTTTTTTTCTTCAACGGTAGTTATATTCGTAGGTATACATTCCATTTCTTGTAGCACCATTTAATTGATGACTCACAACACTATTAAGTACAAGAATTTTAAAAGTTCTAAAAGTAATAAGCAATAAAAATAAAGGTGAAGATACATTAGTTGACTCAAAGCTATTGAGAAAGGAGTCTATATATTGAACACTAAATATTATGGTTAGAAATGGAATACAGCAAAAGAATTCTTAGAATTTATATATGGTAAAAATTCCAAAATTTTATTAAACTCTGGTATTAAAACTTCTGAGTAGTAAAAATATACCAAGAGATATCACCTTATTAAAACTGAAGGACCCCTTATTTCTTTTTTATTATAATAGGCTTTTAAAATTCATGTAAAATGAGAATGACATAAAAACATGCATTCTCAGATAAGAAGTCAAGGGAAATTCTAAATGAGCATCGTTTTTTTCTTTGAGAAAAAAAGACATTTATAGTGAAATTAGCTCATTAGAATGCTTCGATTCTCAAAAAAAATGAAAAATAAATCATATTTAATTGATTCCCCTCCTAATATAAAATATTTAACACTCTGCTGCTAAAATTCACCTAAATAAATCAAGCATGTGGAATATACAATAAACCACAATATATGACTTAAAGCAAACCGGGGATCTCGCCCAATTCATTATTGCGGAACTGAAAACCGTGTGAACAATAATCACAAACCGACACCAGTAAACAGAAATAATATTTTTATTTAGCACAAAGCCCTCTGAATGCACGGGAACGCTCCGCGGGAGAGGCCCCCCCCGCCGGAAATTTTTTCCTTTTAGAGGGGAGCGCGGCTCGAGCTTTCCGTCCCCTAACATGATTTAATTCAGTACACTAAACTGTATGCGGTATTTCCTCACCTTGGTCTGCATTAAGAACATGCTTGCAGCGTTCTATTTCTCACGCATTCCAAGGTGGCGCGGCGCGCGCCCTCGTGCTGGCAGGGCGGGGCCTCGATTTCCGAGAAATTTTTTTCGACGAAAAAGCGCCCCGCACCCGCCCTGTAGACGCGTGAGGCCTGAAAAAAAGTGACCACACTTTTGATCCCCTTCCCCAGTAAAAAAACACACACAAAATATAAAAACTGCATTGTTTTTCGAACTGCTCCTACAGGGGGGGTTTCTAGGGACGAGCAAGGCCGCGCCCTTGACAACCGCGACCCCCATCCAAAAGGGTATTCAGCCGGCGCGAGGCGCCGCACACCCAAATTAAAAAGAACCGTGCAAGAGAATTCTTTAGAATTGAGGTATTTTGTCATATATATATTTTTGGAAATGTTGCCCCCAACTTTTTCCGCGCCGAATGTCGCGAAATTCCTTTCCGCTGCGTTATTCCAAGCGGTGGGAAAAGGTAGGGAAGACCGGGAATCGGACCCGGGTATTCAGAGCCACAATCTGATGTTCTGCCACTGAACTATCTTCCCACGCGTGTTACCCAAAATATTCTGGCATGCGCGAAAAGTGAGAGCCACCCCATGCGCCCCGGGCCGGGGGCGGTGCGGGTCGGCCCTTTTGTGGGGAGGCGGGTGGGGATGAAGTGGCTAGGCGTTGCCTCGGTATCCGAAACGGTAAAGGAGGGAGGATGCTTGCAAGCGAAGCTTTTTCATTGGTAAGTCAATAGATGTTTAAATTAATTTACTCATTTTTTTTTTTGATACCATTCGTTTGTATTCTTTAAGTTCTTTATATTCTTGAAGATCGTAATATGACAGATGCGTCGTGTAACCACAGATTTGTTGCACGGCTTTGCGGAATTCTCTTGCTAACCACGGGGAACCCATGCAACACGCCACGAACAAGCTCACAAAGAACACAATGTGTGTAACCCACACGGCCATTCTGTCCGGTTCCTTTCCAGACAAGCATAGGGATTCGTAAAAAGCAGGGAGACATGTGAGTAAAGACGCTGCAACGCCAATTTCAAGGAATCCGCCCAGCCGCAATGCATAGAGCCATACTGAAAGGGCACCTAAAAACTTGGAGATGAAGAGTAGGATGGGGGGCGCCATCAGCCACTTCCGTAACTCGTTTGGCATGGCCTGACTCATACCGCCTGAGTTCATTTTTATCGCAGCCATCTTCATGAGAGAAAACACCGCGCTGAGCGCTATGAGGGTGATCCACGCAGCTACCAAAAAGGTAAATGCCTTTGCGGTGAAGTAAGTGGTTAAGACCCCTGCATTTGCCCTTTTCAATCCCTCCTGGATGCACATACATAGCTTCGGCGAAAGTGTCACGCATGTGATGCTTAATATTGCAACCAAAGAAATGCCCAGCACAATGTATGCGGGCTCTGATACTGGAAGAAAGTTCCTCCACTCCATGAAACTAATTAACACTCGTGCAGAATAATCCACGGCTTCGCGACTCTTTAGCTGTTGCAGAAGCTCTTCAACATCGGGCGTGCTCATTTTCCAATATTACCCAAGTATGCAAAATGATGCAATTAACTTTAAAGATTTGTTTTCCTACTCCTAGCTTTACACTGTTGCCAATAATGCAAGGTCAATAGTAAAAAATATAAAAGCAAGAAAAAAAGAGAGAGGGTTGAAAAGAGGCGATAAAGAAGCTCCTCACCAGCATACACTTTCAGGGAATGAGACTCCAAAGCTGAAGATGCAAAAAGCCAAGGCTGATGCCCCTGACGCAAGAAGAAACGGTGAATGAAACTTAGTTCATGGAATGTGTGGCAAATCAACAAGAACGGGGAGTGGGACGCCTAAAAAAAAACTTTTCCCTCTTGGTGCATCTCGCGGCTGATCCAATTGGAATAGTCTTTCCGTGAGTTCATCCATCCTTAGAATAAAATAATGCGGAGGTTCTTGGTTCTCTATGGCATCATATTCTTCTCCTCCTTTGTCTATAGAAAATCCAGCGTCATTTTTATCCCTGTCTCTTGATCTCTTAGCACCTGTAGTCACGCGCAACGTCGCAGGAATTTCATCACTCCCATAAACTCGGATCTTTCGGTAATCGTCGAGGCCTAGCTTAACCGCTTTTTGAACCATAGTGTCTTTTCCGATGAGACGAATGATAAACAACGCTGCCACTTTCACGTACTTATGCAGATCCTGACAAAGCATAGCTAATACAATGTCGGGGGAGGGGCCTATCTGCAGCAAACGTGCCAAAAGACACAAAAAATACTCGACTTTGCGAAGCGGCCCAGACAGGCCGCCAACGACAGATATGCTGGTGAGCTCTTCAAGAATACACAGGAGGGGTTTGTTGGCGCACTGAGCCATTGCCTGAGAGCGCGTGATGCGATAGCGTGTGGCTGGATCTAGTGAGGCTATCGCTTGTCTTCCCCTAAGGTTCCATGCCATTTCCTTATGCTTGCTTGCTTTTCTTTACCCTCTCTTTTTTTTTCTCCCCACTCGAGGCACTTCCTTCCCAATATGCGTTTCCACCCTATAAACCACCCAAATATTTCTCTCGAGGCAAGCAAGAATAAAAAGGAAACGAATAGCAGCTCTGACAGGGGAAAAATGTTCCTCCTCAGGAAAGGGTAGGGGCGGAATTTCTCCTAGAAAGAAAATTAAAGTACTTCGCAATAATAGTATGCGTCTGAAAAAAGTTACAGAAGTGAAAAATAGTCCCTGATAATAAAGCTTTGTCTGGTTAAGGGAAGACCTTGACAACATACTAAACAGGTATAAATAACATACAATTTACACTGCTGCTTTGCGCATCGTTCGCACCCCAGAGGGGCGAATGCAGAGCCACATTAAGGTCGGAAATTGAAGAACACAGGTTAGATATGAAAAGAAGCGCGCGCGCGGCGGCACACGGTCATCCTCGCGTCTGCACAATCGTGTAATTGATTTGTGTGTAAATGAACTGTTCGCCGCGGTGATGTATAGTAGGCAAGGTATAAGAAACGCATAACTGCTCATGAGAGGGACTTGCCGCAACAGCACAACTGTGCACACTAGAACATTCTTGTACCCGCTGAGTGCGATCATATCCAGCACAGAGACCCAACTTACAACTCGGAGGATATGAGCAAACAACTTGAGTACAATTGTCTCTAGGATAGACCAAAAGATCACTGCGGAAGCGGTGGAGAATAGGTACTCCTGCGTGACAGAGCGCTGGTGTTGTAACCCGAAAATAAAGACAGATAGAACAATATAGGTAATAGCAGCCATAAGCGGAATATATAGATCGAGGGCATAGCAGTTGTGAATAGGCAAAACCATAGGAGGAACCTTGGTGGTGGCTTCATAGTAATTAGTAAGGGCGGCATCGTCACCAAACCCGATACTGTTGCCAATGGCATCCGCCGCAGTCCCACTACCTTCGTATCCTGGGGACCTCGTAAAACGCCTGAAAAAGGGGAAGTAAATAATGGCAAGTTTGGAACGAACATATTCATTGTCTACGCGAAAATAAGCACGAAGATTCCTAAGACAAGAAAACATGTAGGGTGATACTTCCTTCTTACTCTGCTGAAGGCTCTGTTGGACAATGTTCTGGCCATACTGAAGCCCCATCTGCAGCACAGGATTGTTATTGCAACCAGGCGCAAAGGGAGGTGGTCCGGTGAACATTACTTGCTCTCGCGGAGATGCTGTTTTGATGTGGGTATTGTACATCATTATGGCACTTTGATTCGTGGTATTGTAAATAAAAGAACAGAAATCAAAAGCAAACAATGCAACTGAGATGAAGGAGTGTATGGCACAGTCTTGGATATTGGAATAAGGTTGATAGCTAAATCTCTATCTCTCTCTATATAGCTAAAGACAACAAGCAGTACAAAAAAAGACTCATTGAATGTGAATAAATAAAGTGCGAACAAGGTGAGGCGAGAAAAAAACATTTTAATTTAACGTTTTTTTAAAATACTAGCTTATTGTGAAGGTTCACTAAATATTTGAGTAAGCAGTTACTGCATTGCTCTTTAAAGGTTATTTGCCGCCTTCACTCATGCTATTTATAACCAGCAACAAATGGAATCAAGTATAAAGGGCATAGCCTTTATTTTTTTCCTAGGGGTAGGCGGGGATGTTATGCTTTGCGTTTTATTGAGCACAGAAACTTGTATCGATCAAAACACTCTTTCGCAGTCTTGCCGTCCACTACTCCGGCAATCTTTTGAAATTTGTCCTTCTCCTTGTAGTCCTTCAGCTCACGCAGGCCTTGCTCCAGTTGTTTTTGTTGCTTCACGGTCCAATCATCCACAGAAGCCGTCACCGTTGCCCCAGGTACGGCCGCTGATGACCCGCTGCCACCACTCCCAGCCACTGTGCCGCTATTACAATTGCTTAGCGAAGCGTTTAGCTCATTCACTTTTGCCATGGCTTGTTCCTCAGTGAAGCGGTTGTGCAGCGCAGCGACAATTTTAGCCCAACGTTCAATGGTACCAGGGGGATATTTGGCGATGGCCTTCTGTAGGCGTGCGAGGTCGTCAGATGTCCACACGATAGGAGGCTCCTGCTTCTTACTCCGGCTTGACGAACCAGCCCCGGCCTCGCTGGAGGCCGTACCCGAAACATTTCCTTTGTCTCCATATCTGGCTTTTTTTATGGGTTCCCCATAGCGATCCATGCCGATTAGTTTCTCGCGCTCATAAATAAAGTTGTTGAACACCCGAACCACCTCTATCTCGTCATTACAGCCCTCTTCCTCATCGTAGGTGCCTCCACTCTTCCCAGGCGTGGTGATCTGCTTGGGCTCATGAGTGGTGCTGGCGGACCGCACCGCCTCCAGTACCGACTGCGCCTCCTGCAGATCATTTATCTTCGAAAACAACCACGTGATATTGGGCTTCCGAACCGCGTTGGAAAGGATTTTGTTGGTCGGCGTCTCGTCAATCAAGTGATTCGCTTCAAGGAAGGCTAGCAGCTCTCTCTGAGCTCGCCGTATGGCATCCTTTTGCGCCTGTGCAGCACGAACAGATTCCTGTTGTCGGTTTCGCTCTTTTTCCTTCTCCAATTTCTGGCGAAGTTGCTCTTCTGCGCGCAGTTTTTGTCGAAACAACTCCCTTTCGTCTTGCTCTTTCTTTCGCTTGGTTTCGTCTTCTTCTCGCTTCCGCCGCAAGCGAGGGTCATTCTTTCGAGCCCTCTCCACCAGCGTCCGAATCCGTTTAAGTTCTTCACGATGATGATGTGCTAGCTGGCGCTCATTTTCGCGTATGTAGTAACGCCTCTCCTCGCGACACATCGAGTCGTCAATCTCGGAGAGCTCTGCGATATGCGAGAAGTCACGCCAGCTCCGATAAGTACCCCAGCGATCATAGAAGCGCACCACACTGGAGTAGGGGGTGGCTTCGTTTCCAAGCGAGGGCAAGTCCTCAGTGCTCCATTTCTTGTTTCGCTCGAAAACAGGCCCAAAGGTATGGTAAAACATCGATTCCTCTACGATTGCATCTGGGATACTGTCATCGAACGGCCGCGAGGAGTCGTACACCCGACGCACTTCCGGATCACCAAGAATATCAAACGCACGCTGGACCTTTTTGAACAGCTCATCGGAGTGATCCTTCTGTTTGTCGGGATGGGTCTCTAAGCAGCGACGCTTGTAGGCCTGCCGAATCTGTTCCTCCGTAGCAACTTCCTGCTGCTCCAGCTTTAAGACATCATACCAGTCTAGTGAAAGATCTTCTTCAGATAACTGAACAAATTTTTTCCGTTGTGAGGCCTCCCGCTGGTAGCCTTCTGCCTCGCGATTGCCATAACTGGAACTGTGATCGCTTTCATCGTCATTGTTAGATATATCACCAATCCACTGATTCGCTGTACCTTCAGGATCGCTCTGAGCCTGGAAGAAGCGTCCTGTCTCACTATGAAGCCGGGTCATCAAATCAAGGCGTCGATAGTAGGCAAACCCTTGAGCCGCAGCCGTAATCTGTGAGCACCACGATGAGAACTCTTTCCTTTCAGTATCAGGGAACTCCAAGGGCTGCTCACCTGCCTTAAGCTGCGGCAAATGCAGCTTAAACAGAGTCATCTTTAGTTTATTGAAAACTTCGCTTTTTTTAATGATTTTTCACCCTATCTGCGCTTTCTTAAAAATAAAAAAATGAAAGCGAAATTACCGTCTAACAGTAATGGGAAAAAAAGTATCAGAGAAGGGGGAGAATGTAGTATATCGATTAAACTATAGTTCATTTTTTTTCAGTGCAAAAAAGCTTATTATTGGAACCTCCATCCTGAATATCATGATTTCTGTCACCAATTACTGTAACCATCCATTTCTAGCTACACAATATAATAGTACCTTTCCTCAACTAAACTTTGATAAATATAAGATCATGTCTCCTTTCTTCATTAACATATCCAAACCTGAGCGTTTGCTCGTATGAAAAGGCTTACCTCTAGATTTAATGCGCAGTCCTTACATCAATAGCGAAAAGGGAGAAACAGTGAGTATGTTGTAGTATTGATCAGTCCAAATGTACACGGACTTGATGAATTTCCCTTCTTAAGTTTAATGGATATTTAAAATTTCACCGTACTAATCAAAAGGCTGTTTTGGTAAAAGGATGTATAAGTGTAGAAAAATATTTTTCCTCCACCACGTTTTTTAGTATTGTTGAAACCAAGATTTTGTTTGCTGGCATCATAGGACCAAAGAAACAAAATAGGAAAAGGCAACTACACATATAAATAAGTAAATAAATAAACTTATTTATTTTAAAAGGTATCAGTCTATAGAGCGTTTGCTTAAGTCAGCGCAAACTTTGTAATGGAAAAGATACCTGAGTAATTTAATGGGTTTATTTCGCTTCTTAAACTCGTTTTCTATCGCATTAAACAAACTTTCGTCAAGTCAATCATAATTGTACTAGAATACAGCACTAAATGTTAGTGTTGCTATTAATTATATGGATCGTCTACACACGTTTTCTTGTATTTTTATTTTTTACTCGACCCGTCTTAACTGTTCCAACCGCTGACTACCATAATGGTCCCCAACCAAAATACATTGTTGTATAGTTATCTATACGTGTCGCTTCATCAATTAAGAATTCAACTTGCTCGTCAGGAGTCATTCCTAGGGCTTGATCTCGTACCGCGTTGTCATCAAATGCCTTGGACATATATAGCAAATCAGGCCTACGACAACTCTCTGGAGTAGCATTGTAGATAGTCATTCGGTTGTTCGGTAATGCCATTTCCCTTCCTCGCAACTTGTTTCGCGTTCGCTCCACAATGTTCTGGGGTGAACGGCTCCTGTCCATAATATTTTTAACCTTAACCCGGTGCTGCATAATCGCGTCGTACACAAAGGCTGACTGCAGCGCCATAATGCTATCACGGTTCTGGCTCAAGACACTCTGGGTACGCGTTGCTGAGGCCCGAAAGATACCGTTCACCCCAAACACTTCCATCGCGCTAGTGAGCATACGTGTCAAGCGGAATGGCACCGTCTCAGGCAGCACATGCCGCAATCGTCCGACGTCAAAGCTATCCCCAAAATCAATGTGAACAATCTTCCCAGTTGACATGCTGAGTAGGATGTTGCCGAGATGGCGGTCGCCGAGGCCAAGTATATAACTAACTAAGGACATGGTCGCCAATGACGTTGTATAGACAACACGGAGATCAAGCCATTGCTCTGCTGTGTTGGCACGGTACCACATCGTGCGCGCGACATCGACGGCTTCGCAATTTTCCTGCGACATAACGTAGTCCAGCGCCTCGGTGCGTTGGATGATGCTAAGCTTCTCCCACTGCCCAAAGGACTGAATGTAGTTGTGCAGCACATTGGCTTCGTGGTGCGTGCGCAGGTGGGATATGGTCGCGCGGTAGTTGCAGATAGTGTTGTTAATAGTTCTCGCACCCTTGACCCAACCAAGGAGACCGACGTTGGAGGTGATGGGAATGACCGGAAAGCGGTGGATGTCTGCCCTACTAGGCATTCGCGTATGACTCAAGAGGATGTTTACCATCCCAAACAGCTGCATGACACGCTCGTCCATGCGAATGTCCTCATTACCCTTGAGGCAATAGCTATAAAGGCACCCGTCAGAGCCATTCAGATGGATTCGTCGCGGCTGCTTCTTTGAAGGGATGACATCCAGTTCGGAGCTGAAGGAAACAATTGTAGGATAATTCGAATTTTCAATGTTGTACTCGCCAAACACAGCAATAGCACAATTCCGCAGGCGTAGTAATGGCTCCATCGCCTTCTGGGGTTCCCTTCCTAACTTTTCCGAGATATGCTTGGTAATTTCATCTACTAATTGATTCACAATGCTAACCGCCTTCTCGCGCTGACCGCGAAGATCATCATCAATAACCATCTGCACAAATTCACCGATGTCACCAACAGTGTAAAGCAGGTGCTTGCGGTTGGCCTGAAATATATCCAAAGTAGCCTTGAGCCGCTGATGAACCTCCTCGCGGTCATCTTCGTATTCAGCATTAGGATTCCACGCCGCGACCACCCGGCTCAGGTTCTCCCGGATTTTCTCGATGGGTATGGCTGACGCCTCCACTAAGAGCTTAGCCACTGTCTCCGCCTCGTTTCGAATCCTTATAGGGCAGTGCTGAATCACCGATCGCACCAACTCTCGCTTCAAAAGGAGCTGCGGGTCGGTGCTCACGCACATATCGTCGGGAATGAGTACGACAAGTAATGGGAATACGACAGCCTGGGGATGCTTCCCACACAAAGATTTAAGAATCATACTAATCATCTCTCGGACGTCGTGGCATTCATTACCGAGGTAACCGATGAGTTGTGGAATAGACTGGACCCAATGATCAACAGGAATGCGGCTAATGCTATCTGCAACCATCTCCTTCAAAAAGGCAACCCCGTTATGCAGGACCCACAACTGAAGCAAACGCATGATACCAGGAAGTGCCTCGGAAGGACTTTTGCAACGGCAAATAGCTGCAACGAAACCCTGATGTGCAGCTTCCACAAAGCGGTGCAATTCCCCTAGTGTGAACCTGTGTTCGCGCTGCTGAATACGGTAGTTCATTAGACCCCAACTGTGCCACGCCTCGTAGCTGTGCGGCATGGCACGAATTGCTTCGTGGAAGTAGGCCAATACGGTTTCACAGTACTCCTTCATCCAGAAGCAATCTGCATGAAGGTCCTGTTTCCACATACCTAACTTTAGATAGGCCCCACCATAGCAGTCGGGATCCCTCACCTCCAATTCCTTCCCATGGCCTATCAAGTACTGTTCCATATAGGAAACGGCGGCCTGCCGGTGATTTTGACTCCACAAGTGAGAAATATAACCGACGACAACGGTAGGGTCACTCTTCTGCATATCACTTGATTGTATCGGCGGCGGCTCACCATGAACATGAACCGAAGAGATACCCCGCCAGAGCCAATTCATCGCCCAGATCGCGAGTTTTGGATATTCAGCACTCATTGACTCACAAAAGTGCAGCATCATGTTTGACATTTCGCTGCGACTGAGGACAAGCGAGTGGAGGAGGAGGGTATACAGGCTGGGATATAGGGAATCCGGCTTCAAGTGCAAAAAGCGTTTGTTCCACCGCTCTATAAACTGAGAACGCCGCTTGGCAGAGCGACAGAGGGTGTAGTCCAAGGTTTCTTCCATCTCGGTAAAATGCTGCAAAAGGGCTATATTTTCATAGGCATGAGAATAACTTAGAGGCATGAGGGTGCGTAAGCTGCCGTCGACCACTAATTTTCCTTGCCTAAATGACTGCCGTAAGGGCTCATACGAACTGGTGGAACCTTCAAGAATGGCCGAACGCATGTGGGTTACATTCAAGAAGAAGAGGCGAATAGCCGCGTTGCTTCCCTCACTTGGGTGTATGCATTCCGCCAACTGGGTCACGTCGTCCCAGCGTTCCAGCACCCACGCAGACAATGCCCCGCACTGAGCAACAGTCGAAGAGATGCTAGGGGTAGCCGATGTGTGGGCGTCACTGGCGGCCGGAGATAACGCTTGAGCGTTGTGTTTGTAGACTTGTTTGACCACCGCCAGTGCCTTGTCCCACTCCGCGCAAAAGCAAAGTGTCCTCACGTAGCCCTCCACAATCGCTGGGCTAACCGAGGGACTAATAAAGTCCCCTTGAAAGGCCTTCTGGTAGGCCTGTTTCGCCCTTTCCCACCAACGCAAGAGCTCGAAGCGGAACCCATCGTCGTCACCACCGACATAGCGGATGGTCCGGAAGAGGCCAACAACCGAGTCCTGCATTTCACGCTGGCTGTAAATCCAAGCAAGTGGCCACACATTTTTTTAATCACTTCACGCGGTATTTTGCGATAACAGTAGACATTCAGCACACACTGAAGATTGTCCTCTAAGTAGCTAAGAGCCTTGTCATACATGCGAGTTCGCTCCGCTGCCCTGATAATGTCCTTCGCGGAGAAGAGGATGCTCGTTTTACATGATAAGCGTGTTCCATGTGGTGTCATACAAGTTCTTCGCAGAAAGTCCACACTCCTGTCAGAAGAGCAATTGCTGGGTTCACACGTGGAATGTCCCTGTGTGCCAATTGTAGGGTTTTCTTGCGTTCTTTCAGGGAATATCAACTCTTCCCCAGTTGTTATGCCTTTCATTACGGAAAGCTCAATATGTTATTCCCTGTGGACCCTTTCCCTGGGTCCGCGGTGGTTAGCGCCTTCTTTTTCATCTCGAGTGACGTTCAGTAAGGACATAGACGAATCTAATAGCAGTTGCCCCTTAACGTCATCAACATGGGGGTGGCTGTCTCTGCCTCCTTCCAAAATATCATGAGCTTTCAACTCGTTCAGGGTATTCGTGTTCGTAGAAATGCTATCTTTTCGGATCTGTTCGTTGTTGGCAATGAAGGGGTCCCCATGCCACATGCTCCAATTTGGATTCAAATTCTGACGAACTGGCCCCGTATCTGTGGCGTATATGAACACCTTTTCGTTATCGGTGCGCTCTAGTCTGCTTAGCTGGTCAAGTACTTCTTTGGAGATTTTAGGTGTATTGTGGTCAAGGTAGTCGACTAACCCAAGACACTTGCTTGATAGATCAGCATCGTGGCTATTTAAAACAATTGTGAGCACAGCATCCACTTTTTTAATCTGCTCCGCACTCAGTACCTCATACAACGCTTTAAAGGACGGGTAGAATAGCTCCCTTCGGAGCTGCTCATGTTTATCAAAAAGATTAACCAAGACACGAAAAGCTGGATGTGGTGTGACAAGTATAATCCACGTCTGCAATTCTGAGAACCACTCCCGCAACTTGCTCTCCTTCACACGCTCGCCGTACTCGATGTGCTTCATGAAGAGCGCTAGGTCCTGGGACGGGTCGGTGCTTCCATGCACGATTGAGGGCGGTATTGCATCGTCATCGGCGCGTAGCGGCTCGGAATGCTTGTGCTGGAGAAAGGTTCTACCGGCGACCCCACCGGTCATGCTTTCCGTTCGACCGCTTATGTGAGTCGAGGACGAGACAGTGCTGCTGCTGGCTTGTGCCACTGTGTTCCAGTGTGGTTGCCCCTGAGCTCTCCCAACAATGTAGCCATGGTGCCTACCCACTGGTGGGAGAGCTAGAGCGGAAGTACTCAATGAACTGCTCCCGTCACCACCGAGGATGCGATCGCGTAGCTGCTTAACGATGGAGCGTCCACCAAACTGCAGGGTGGAGAGCATCCTCATTGACTCCCGTACGCTCGGTGTGGATATCTGCAATGAAAGCTCTTTATTCATCTCACAGTGTCTAGCGAAGGTGGATAAACCCTGTATTAGCGAGGGTAGATACTGTATTGCCTTGAGTTCACAAACAATATGGACTGCCGCACACAGCGATTGGCTACGAACTTCAAAAAGGAGGTCAGTCTGCTTAACAAAATGCATCAGCATCGGAAATATGATATTCATGCAATGCGGTGGAATGTAGCTTGCATTAAGAATAATATCAATGACGTGCAGGCAGAACCTGTGTGTTTCCGTGTGATCTTTGAGCGCGACGTCCGTGAGGCGTGGGTACAGCCACGCTCATGTTTCCAAATGCTCCTTACCCGATAGCTGGGCGGGTCTCAGAGCATCTACTACCTCCAAAACACCTCGAAAAAGCACAATGTCACTTGGAATCCAAAGTTGTTCCAACAAAACCACAATCTCAGGTAGCATTACTCGTGAGGTACACTCGTACCTCAACGTAATAATACCAGCCAGGACATGCAGCGCTTGGAGACGGAGGGAGGGGCTATCGGTAAAGCTCTTCAAGACATGCAACACTGCCTGCACCGCATGAACCCCGTCCACAACGTCCTTACAATCCTGAGTGCAGCGAATGAAATCCAAAAGTGTGCACAGTGTTTGTGAGTGAACTGCCTCGGACATGCTTAGATCCAGCATCCGACACAGGGTTCGGTAAACGATGGCGGTACAATCAAACATCAGGTCAGAATCAACCTCATCCTGTGAGAAGGTGCCCTCTGTTTTATTTTTTTGAACTGCCATCGGATTCGAGGATGGATCCACCGCTCCCAGCTGTCCAAATAGCGTTAAAATGTTACAAAGTTCCTCACGTGTGCATTGATTTGCATTGTATACGTTTCCTAGCATTGCAATAAGCTCATGGAGTTTGTCCTCCATAAATACCAAGGAGGCAGGACACATTTGGTTGAGGTTAATGAGAACATTAACTGCAGCGTGTCTGATAACTAATAAAGGGGTTTGCATAAGAACACTGACCACCGATGGGTAAACCTCAGCGAAGTCGTCTTGGTACTGCAAAACCATTTTTTCCTCCTTCACGAGGGCGTTTAGGATTTTGTCGAGAGTTATAAGTATGGTGAGCGAAACCGAATCAGGTATATTATCCTCTTGAAGACGCTTCCGAAAGGCGTAGAGGATTCGACAGAGGTGGTTATTAAGCAAACGGACGCAAAAACAGGCGAAGATTTGCAAGTCTGTCAAGCTCCGAATCAGGGTCCGAGTCTCGTTAGTGTACTCCAGCATTACAATGTAGGATTCGATTGTGATGTAAAGACTCTGTTTAACTGCAAGCATGTAGTTGTAAAGTTTTGGGTCCTGAATGAGGGACACGAGCAACATCACAGTCTTTTCTCGCACTAGAGACTCACCATTCAGAAAACTAAGAAGCACAGAAAGCGTGTGCGCCTCGCAAAGAAACGGGCGCAGGTTGGGTGCGTCTGCGAGAAGCGCAATTTCACGATACCGGCACGTCGGGTTCATCTCAGAAAGCGCATTTTTTAGGTAAGTTTCTAAGATCTCAATGACGCGAGTGGAGTAGGTCGATGTTTTATGCACCTTAGCGTATTGAATCCATTCACTAAGGCTTACGATAATAGCTTCGCTACTCTTCTGGCGAACTGCAGGGTCTGCGTTGCGCTGAAAGGGCATGATGACTGTTTTGATTTCCTCAAGCTTCTGAACAGACGTGACAGGACGACGTGCGAAGCTCTCCAGAGCGACTGTCAAGTCGCACTGCAGCTTCTCGGCCGGCTGCACTGAATGATCAGATTGACAGATGCTGTGTGTTGCCGTTGAACTCCTTAAATCTGACGGCATTGGGGAGTTTCCTGATGATGCCCTCGTTGGGTTCCGAGGTAGTGGGACTTTACACGAAGATCTGCTGACGTCGCTTGGGAAGTTGTCCTTTAGCTCATTCTTTTGAGTGACAATGCTACTAGTTGTGTCTTCTGGCAATTCGCCTACGGGTGCATTATTATTAGTGATAAGGAAGTGAGCTAGGGAACTCATGTCTGGTGAAGAGGTGTGCTTGGCGTCGAGTGAACTATTTTGGTGGCTGGCACTTTGAGAAGTCGATCTGTTCGCGGTGTCCAACCTGGTGCTTGCTCGCGTTGTGTAGTCTGAGTCTACACTGACCTTGGTAAATTTTTCAAGAGTGCTATCTACTAGTTTATCTAAAGAGTGTTCAATTTCATCGCTCAAAGAGGGTACAAACTTCTGTATGATACCGAGATACCGAACTAAATCCCGAGTGAGGACTGCGTGCGCAATGCATGGTATGCAGCGTCGGATCCTTTCTACTGTATCTACCAAGCTTCCAGTATTTGCGTCGGTAGGATAATTTCCAGTTGCATTCTGGGTGAAGGGGGTGCTAATATGCATGTTGGTCAATTGGGCGTGTGGTAAGTCGGAGGAACTAGTAGTGGTACTCATTTGGGGGGGCATATTCATGCATTTAAAGGTGTTTTCACCGTACTGGGATTGCACCTGAGGAGTAGAGGTGGAAGCGACGGCTTCTGTGACAGTCTTGGTTGGCATAAATATCGGCTGTGGTCCTTTCGCCACAGGTGAAACTTCTACTGGCATAGACAGTACGTCTCCTGCATGTGGGCTTTTGCTTTCCATGCCCGAGGCCGATAAATCTGTGACGTTAGACTCCTCCACTGGGGAGGATAGCACGGTCTGAGTAAAGCTTGTCGCTTCGCAGCTTGAGGTGCACATGAGAGACCGATGAACCGCTGAGCTTCCTGACTTTGAAACGCATTCCCGAGGAGGTGGATGATTCGCATTCGACTGGCAGATGGCAGCGAGGATGCGCCAGCATGCCTCCTGCGTTTCCACACGGAATATGTAGCGGTGGATAATGGAATCAATGTTTGTCCGATTAGCGGCATCTAAATCATCATAGCCAGCATTTTCAATGAAGGCTGCAACGTTGTGCAGCTCATCAGACTTGGTACGCTCGTCGCGAATGTTCTTGACTGGCTTCATGATGATAGCACAGTAGCTTGATCGGCGCTGTGAGTGGTGGAGATCAATCGGCGCGATAATGGGCACGAGCTTGCACACCGCTAGTCGCACGGCAGCTGATTCAGTAATGCGATACTGCTCCGTTATTAAGATGCACAGCTGCGACATGTTATACTTGTTGATGCTGCTTAGCTCACGACTGCTCAGGAGAGCACGCAGTCTAGTCAAAGTTGATACAATACTCGCCTCTTCATGGTGCTTGTTGCTTAACACCCGTATGGCGTCCTCACAGATGCAGCGATTTTCCACTGAAATCTCATTACGCCGCATGTGACCGGTGCTTCGGAAAATCGCACAAAGGCAGTTGTAGGATGCTGTACACAGAGTCGGATCGCCGGAGCTCGAGAGTGTCATGGACAACATTATGAGTTGGCTGCGCAACTGACCTCCTATGTAGCGCGGATTGACTTCGACTGTAGCTGCCCCTGCTAGCAGAATGGACACACATTCAGGTGAAAACGCGCATTGGTTTGCTGCAATCTACCATCCAATTGCATAAGGGCGTGCTCGCACCTATCTTTAAGGTCTTTCGGAACGAAGGTGAGTAGAGGTGGGTCGTCAAACAGCATGTCAAGCTTTAGCATTCGTTTGTACAAGTCCTGCGCCTCTATGGGGGGCCGTGCGAGATCACATTCCATTATCGCCGTGAGGCTGCGACATAGTCGAGTGAACTTTTGCTGGGGGTGTGTATAGCGAATGGGCAGCAGGCCTTCAATGAGGTTCAGTGCCAAGCGCAATGATTGCTCCGTCCCTGCGATAGTTAGCTCGATCAATATGTCACGTATACGTGACGCTAGAAAGGTATCCCGAAAAAGTGGATCAAAATTGCATAAAACACGTGCTTCAATCACTTCCAATATGTTTTGCAGGACCGCCTGCGCGTACGGACTGTCGATCAAGCTCTGTAGTTCGCGAAGCAGTTGATCTAACTCTTCCTCGTTGGTGTCTGTATTGGTACTAGAACTCCCGCCAACACCAGACGTGGTGCTCTGAGCCGCTGCCATAGTCGCATAATTACCTACTGGAGTAGTCAAGATATTAGAGCCCATAGAATTACTTGTATTATTGGCCGAGTACGTGTTCCTATTAAAATTGTTGCGTCGCGTTGACGAGTTGATATTGATGTATGCCATCTTTGATACCTCAGGCACAGGGAGAAAGGCTTGGGAGCGGTCGGACGATAAGATGTTATTAGGGCCCTGTCCGATGATAGGGCACGGGTACCCTTGCATCGTGTTAAGGTATATCTACGTTCCTAACGCCCTGATATTATCCAGTACCCTCTTTTTTTCGTTTATCGCAATATAGTGTAATATATAGAACTATTTTTCTTTATTTCTACGTTCAAACGCTATAATAGTAAAAATTGAACAAGGAAAAGAGCGTTGCCCTCAAAAAGTATCAATGAATTCTTATTATCCGTTCTTATTGCACTTTTACCCCTTTAGACAGGATTCCTTTCCCATCTTTTGGGTTCCACCAAATTTTTATCACAAATTCACCTCCCCCAAAGAAAATTGAAGAGACTAGTATCTAGGGGAAAATTCAAGCTGTTGGGGTAGATTCAGCAACAGAACAGCATACACCTTTGAATAAAAGGAAACACAACGTAAATAGAGACTTCTTATATTTCACTGTGCTACAGAATATTTTCTAAAGGACTTGTCAATATTGAGAAAAAATACTGAGTCTTTATAAAATTAAAAAAGAAAGCAAAACTATGAAGATGAATCTCCAATTTTTTTGACAAATTTGATATCTTTGCTGAAAAGAAGAAGCTTTTTTGCACTGACTTTTTCATAGAAGAAAAGTCTATGAGTATCTCCAAAATATGAGACATCAAAAAGAAAGCGAGAGGGATAAAATGTAGTCTAATCTGGGAAATAAAAGCGACAGTAAGCCGCCTTATTTATCATCACTATTATTATTATTAGTATTATTATGCAATTAATCATTTGATACATTATGATGTTGCCCATCTATTTATTAGACTGCAAGTTACATATAAATTTATAAGTTTGCACTCAATCTATACACCTATATATATATATATATATATATATATACTGGATCACATTTTAATTTAAGGACTCACGATTACTTAAGATTTTTGTAAAAGGAAATAATCTAACGAAAATGCTTCACATAATATCTATATTAGGAATAAGCTTTCAACTTTATCATTGTGTGTGCGATCCTAGACAGGATTTTAATATCAATAAAATGAGAAATAAACAAAACTTTAAATTATAAACCAATAAATCAATTGAATGTCATGACAATAAAAGCATTAGTATGCAACTTTTTCCCACGAAGTATATAAATGTAGGAGATTATATAACAACTATCAAGATCGCAATAAGAAAAATAGAAAAGGGAAAAAGTATCCGTCTCCTTTTTTTCATCACATCCGTATGTAATCAGTTAAAAGATGAGCTCCTATATCCCTGAACAAATCAGACGTTTGTTTATACACCGAATCTACTCACAACACTTTTTTCCACTCTGTAGTGGAAAGAAATCGGCTAAGCAAATGCAACACACCATTCTAATATGTTTTCTAATGGGAGTTACCGTCCAAAGCCTAGCCTTACCCTTACCGTCATCGAAGAATAACACTGAGCAAACTGAATTCAGCCAGTCAAAGAAAAAAAAGGAGATCAAAAAAATAAAAAGTGGAATAGAAAACTACAAATGGTAATTAGATATTAACCCTCAAGATGTATACATCGCTAATATAAGCAAGAAAATCACTATTCAAAGATAATTCCCTACTCAATTATTCCAATTTACTTATTTATTACTTTAATATTCTACGTTCTTCTGTGTCATTCAATGTACCAGTTTCCCTTACTCCTTGCTTACACCAAGTAAACACGCGCCTGATACTTAAGCTTATGCACTGATCCCCTTCATATCCGCCCTTACCTATAAAGATTAAATTCGACCAATTAATCTCATGCTCAGCCGACCATGCGCGAGTTATCATCTTACCCCACCAACACCTCTTTCTTGTAGAAAGCTTTTACACGTCGTTATGGGCATTTTTGCCACTACACAATGTTCCCTCCCCTTCCCTCTATCTCTGACCTTTCTCTCGCAAACACAGTCTGTGTTCTGGTAAGATTTTGGAAATTTCAGACACGCACACAGTAGGAGGATACCAGGTATCATGATTGATGTACCTCTACAACAAAGGAAAGGAAGATGCGAATAGGCTGTCGGTAACCTCAGAGGTGCGTGTCTAGACCACAGAAGCAATCTTCCAAAGCTTAAAACCCTCTCTGGCCCCTTTATCATTCGACATTTTTTCCTGCCTCTTCTTCGCCACAACAGCACCAAAAGGGAGTGTCGCCTGCGTTTTTAAAAAAGGTGTTTAGCCAGGAGCTTTTGCATCGCAAGCTTTTCAAAGTAAGTGACCATCAATCTAGCGTCATTTTTGTCAAAAGAGAGCTAGTGGTGCTCTTCTTTTTACAAAGCACATCAAGAGGATTTTTCTTTATTTTTGCTACTGTCGGAAGTGGGGACTTCCTTCACCTTATATGTCCTCCTTTTTTGCGATGTCTCCGTCTTGCTTTGTCTACAGGTGTCTTCGGGAGTGACTTCCTTTTTTCCTTTCTTGTTGTCTATCTCCATGCTACTGGCGTGCTTCTTCGAGCCATTGACCCTGTTATCTGCGGCGACATCGCCTTTTTTTGTCGATTGCATCCATGAAATAGATTAACAAAGAAGGGTTTCTTTTTTCCCACAGGCATCACTTCCATCGGTGTGTCTGTTGGTGTCTCCGTTAGAGTTGTCTTGTCAATCTTAAGTCTTGAACCCCACGTTGCTGTCTGCAAGGCGTCGAGCCCAGACTGAGGAACGGCCTTCTCAGTTACCATGACACCAAGTTCGGCGTTATTGATGTTGACGGCATCCTTTTGCTCGAAGTTTAGGGGTGCCGTTTTTTTTGAGTTCGGTGTGCCATCAGAAACTTCCTCGATTGGCTCAGCATGCAGGTCTTTGACAGTAGATAAACCAGGAGCTCCATCGTCTCCCATCGATTCACTTTGCTTGAATTCCGATGTTTTTTCCTGAGAGATATGGGGTAACTTTTTTGGAGTATCATCTGCAGCCGCGCTGCTATCTACGCTGCCACTGGAATTCTTCTGATTACTTGCCTTATCCTTGCCAATAACCCCAGCGGGAGAGATGTCCCTAGATGAATCCAAGCGCTTTGGAAAGAACATTTTTCTCTATATGTATGTCAAATGCTTCTTGCGCGTCTGTCTCATTTTCATTGGGGAAAACAGTAGGCTCAGGAAGATACGGCTGCTGACCCACATCAATATTTAAGAATGCTGTGTCATTCGTTATGATTGAGTTCGATTCGTTCGGATCGGCGCGCTGGGGGCTCTCTGCGTACGGCTCACCGTGGACATAACACCTTCTATCATCTCTGGGTTTCTTCTCGAAAGCCTTGGTTGGCTGCTTTTCAACCTTTGAGGTCATGCGATAGCTTTCTGTCATCATACGCTCTGGCGTATCCTCCCGGGAGCTGCATTCGTTATTAAAGATATTATACTTTAAGCCATCACTACTGATATTACCCTTGTAAGAGGGTCTAACACTTGATCTATTCGCTGCAGCCCCTTGTTGATTACGTGCGGCACTTTTAATCACCACGGCCTCCTCGAAGAGAGGGTCCCTCGCCGCGGGCTCATCACTTCTGGTATAAGTGACGTTGATTTGAGGCTCCTCTTCGCTTTCGTTCTCCTCCACATCTTCTTCACAGATCTCATCGTAGTAGTAATATTCGTTACCCTTTTCAAATGCTTCTTCATATTCTTCGTACTCATAGTATTCCGACGACACTTCATCAGACTCCTCCACAGCGGGACTGGGGGCTTCGTGGGCTGGAGTTGATAGCGCTGCTTTTTTGGCAGCCTGGGCGACACCTTTGCTCATGGTTTGGCCCTCCCGCGCCAAACCGCTCTGGAAGTTCGCGATAGAGAACCCCTCCTCTGCTTTGTCATAGGCGGGGTTGTGTCTAGAACTTTCGCCCGGGAACACCCCAGCGGGGCTCTGGTTGGTGGGGGAAAGCAGCACAAGAGGGAACCCGGAGGCTGCCAACTCCCCCATCGAGCAGCTTCTTGGGGGCTGTCATCGAAGCATTGATAGTGCCGCTGCATAGACCGGAATTTCGAGCGATGAAGTAAGGGGAGTCGCAGTTCTGCTGCCCTATCAGACTGCCATTTTGGATCGGGGGGTGCTGGTCTCCGGGGTCCTCCGAGTGTGGAGTAAGTGAATAAGCTGCCTCAGCAGTCTGACCCTTAGACTCGCCCATAGTAGAAGCCGACTCTTTGCAGTGAGAAGTGGTGCTCAAAATTGCTACCCTCTTAAGATCGGTACTCACGTTTCGCTGTGGCTGAGCAGCCCACTGAGTCGTTCTATTGATGTACACCGGCCCTTGAATGTGTGTCTCTAAGATGGGAGAGGGTACACCAGAAACGACGTTAGACGCTAACAATTTCTTATTTCTGTCGTCTTCCATTTTTTTCGGCTGGCCATTGTCTTCATAGGTGGAGTAATTTGGATCGTAATGTTTTTCCCCACTCCCCTCACCGGATGCACTTGTAATGTTGTTACTGGAAATCATATCGCTCGAACATGGTTTATTATATACATTCGAAACTGTGCAACTATTCATATTCATTAATAATATATTTCTATAATTCAAACTTCTTTTTATGCCTATATAAGATTTTGGAAACTGTTGTGTGCCTTTTGTTTCATGTATATATTCAGTTTGACAATTAAAAGGAGATCATGGGACGAGTAGGTAGGAAAGGAAAAACGTCATTTTTATTAACTATAGCATTAAAGTCAATATTTAGGTTCCGATTATATTTCCTTTCAAAATTTGTATAGTATTATAGATTCAATCAAAAGCAACGGTACCCGCTAAATAATCAGGTTTTAATATGTCATTGCTTCCCTTTTTCGGTTGAAGGGGGGGGGGGAAAGCAGATGCAAACGAAAAGACCCACTAATGGAAGTTTAGAACCATTGAGCGGAGTCTCCACGGTTGCGCGAGATGGCGTGGAGAAAATCATAGATAAGCGTGGTAACCTTCTTGAGTTCATAAAATAAAATTTTCCTCAGCGTGTTTATGTATAGTTCGAAATAATATGTGAGAGTATTTTTAGCTCCTTGTAAAAGTTATGCCTAAATCTAGAAGTGGGAGAAAAATTTTCCCGCGTAAACTAATGCTTTTCCTGATAAAGGATCAAAAAGTCTGATTGATCGAAAAAAACACGTTTTATTTTCCATTTCTACCATTCAATGAGAAACCCCATGAGCTATTTCTTCGATGGCCTTCTCTTGAAGGAGAATGCGCCTCCCTCAAGCATTACTGCAACCGTTGCCCATGCGCTCTCCAAAACCTCGAACCCTAGACTCTGTTGAAAAGTAGATGGCATCGATAGGGTTAGGGTGAATTCTCTCCCTTTAATTCCTCTGGACATCCACTGAAAAGGATCACCGTCAACAATTGAGACGCGACCGCTCGCGACTTCTATTTGTCTTTCCAGAAGGGGTAACTAGATTCCAGAATGCGTCTGTTGTTGGAGAAGTTGCCGTTCCCTGATGCCTATTAGGAGTGCACTCATCTTTTCCCGTTACCACTTCTATAGAGGGGGTCTGCTCTACGAGGTCGTGGGTTTCTGTCACCAGGCCTCTGGAAGGATTATGAAATACGGGCCCTGCTAGATCATATTGAATCTTTTCATTCACACTGTTCCCTTCGAATTCGGCCACGCAGTCAGCATCGAGCGTCGACTGTGTGCGACCTCGGCCTTCATGATCAAGCGGTGTTGGGAACGTTTTCGTGTTTCCAACCTCCTCCTCGCTGTTTTTTGGAACGAAGCGCGCCCGAAATTCAATTTGTATATCCAGCTCCGCCATGAAAAGCACCAGAAGCGCAACATAACCGAAATCCTCTTCTGAAAGCAGAGGTGGATACGCAAATGTGTCTTCCTCAACTATTTCAGCTGAACCACAGCGACATGGTGTTGCAGAGTCCGCATCATTTGCTGGTGTATCGCCCCTACTTTTTCCAGTCTTAAAAATCAACTTGCTCCGTCCTCGATCCCCAGGAGACTGTTCGCCCTGCAGGAGTGATTGCGGCGACACTGACACGTACCCTGTGGGAGTGCGGTATCTGGCAAAAGTTCTCTGCTCACACTGCTGGAATCCATACACAAAGTGCCTCCAAACGTAGACGGCGCGCTCGCGGAAATTTTCCTTCCCTGGCCCAACGGGTTCACTCACGGTAGTGTGTGCATGGGGGCTACTGTACGGTGAAGGATTGGAGCCAGCGGCTTGTTGTAAGACAGTCCTCACGCATTTAAACGTCCAGACAACTAGATCTGAAAGCGATGCGTCATCATCACTGGGAAAGCGGGTACAGGGCTGACTTGCCGGTGGACATATGCCCTGACGACAGCCTGAATCTGTTTGCAGATCCTCCTGTCGCGTCGCAGTTTGCTGTAGATCCTCGAATAAGTCCATATGAAGCTTGGAATTCTTAGTGTCGTTTCCTTCAGTTTCAGAAAATTCGGTGCCCATCAGGGGAGCCTGCTGAGCCGTTCTTTTGGACCAGTAATGCTTCAACTGACACACCATAGTTTCCTTTGGCAGCCGCAGGGTTCTTCTTAAATGGTCCTTTAGCACGTGCAACTCATTGGTACAGCCAATCATAGTCTCTGTTAATTTCGATGGGTGGCCAAAGAAATATTTACTTGAGAGCTGGGTTGTCGAGAGGGTTAATTCATTCAACGTGCAGGATAAAAATGGTGGTTGAAACCCGTGAAGGGGTGGCAAAACGGCATGCACCCCTTTTGTATGTTTAGTTGATATGTCAACACTAGAGTTATGTTGCTGTTTTTTAGCAGCAAAAAGTTCCTGAAGCATTCTTTGAGAGCCGCAAGGCGATGCACAATATTGAGTACGAACATACAACTCATCGAGCGGGTAAACACAAACATCATCGTCTACGCCACACTGACAATAAGCAGGCCGAAGAAGATGCGGGTAGCAATGCACTAATCGACACGACGCGTTGAAGACGCTCAGAAGGGCGCTTTTGAGAGATCCCTCTGTGGTTGTCCTCGACAGACCTCCACTTTTT